>BMAV01008220.1:100391-115760 GCA_019973955.1 Trichonephila inaurata madagascariensis | reverse complement strand
ATTTTTAGCCATGTCCTTTAATTCAACCTGTATGTTTGTGCGATGCATTTTTACTTCATCTGCAGATTGGTCTTCGTTTAACATGCGGGGAACGATATGTTGACACACTCTATGCATGTTTAGATCCTTAGTCAGTATTCATTGACATACGGCCGAGGATATCCGAACTGATTCTGCTGTTATTTGAAGCCTGTTCTGATGTTACGCCGCAGAAAACTTTTCGATTTTTTCAGTGGTGTGGTTAAGTCCGCGGAAGTCCAGAGCCTTTGTCATCTTCGATACTTGCCCTACCTTCTCTGAAACGCCGATGCAACTCAAAAGCTGACGTTCACAGTAATATATCAATGCTGTACAATAACTTCAACATTGCGAAAGTCTTAGTAGCGTCTTCGTAGGACTCCTTTCCAAGCCATTACTAAATTTTATAATATTCTCTGCTCAACAAACGCGATTTCTTTCATTTACATGCTGCTATATGCAACGACGTGAAAAATACGAAGCCGAAGCAAGCCACCAACCACGTTATTTGGAACACACTTTTTTAGAAAAGAAGAAGGACGCAGCGACACAGAAATGTTATCGTAGTCGCTCTACTGCAAAAATGTTTCATGTTATTGGCTCAGCCCGGAGTACTTTGAAATCTTTCCTCGTATAATTCAATCAATGCATTTTGTAAACTTATTCTATTTAATGTATAAATGATTTGTTACATTGTTATTAATTAAATAATGCATTCATTTCTCCAATGGAATGTGCGTCCACAAACTTTTCATGATGTTCCTCATTTCAAATGGCGTGGGAAAATTAGCAGCATTATTCATTTCATTTTCTTCATAGGAATCTGCATCAAGGATATTTTTTAAACTTTGAGCAAATTCCAAAATGTCTTTGTCTGCCATTATTAGGGCTGTACACATATTATCATCACCTACTGCAACGAATTCTTCCGATAATAAAGTACCACCTCTTAAATCTCACCTAAGTAGCTGGTCTTTACATAGATTGTTCATTCCCAGAAGGGAAATCTTTTCGTGTTAAGAGAAAAAAAATATATATAACAATACATAGTAGTTTGTCGAGACTCTTGCGTTACTTCGTGTTAACCGATATTTCTTCTTGAGAGTTTTCGCGTTAAACTTATTTAACTGTAATCAGCTCGATTTACAAAGTTCTCAAATAACAGTTTAATGTATCCGACTACGTTCGGAACCGTGATTTTAAAAAGCGCATAAATGGATAATTATCATGATATTTAGTGTCACTTAGATTAGAATACATGTATAAAATTGTTTTAAGAAAATTTTGACAAAAGAAAAAAAAAAATTATTTAAGTACAGTATTTCGGCAAAAAATTATTTAGAACCTTTTTTCAAAATGCTCCTTTTATGTGAAAAATGCTTTTTTATAATAATATTTTGCCTGTATATAGCTCAGACATCTGTACACAGGCTCAACTACAATTTTTGAAAAATTCCCATTATTTTCAGAGTTACAACCCATTGAAATAATTATCCTCGTTTTTTTCTTAAAATTTCTCCCCTCTGTTGTCGTAAGACATGGATAAACCCACTTCTAAGTTATGTATTTCAAAATTTCTAGTTGAGCCTCTGTACAGAGGTCTGAGCTATATACAGGTAAAATATTATTAAAATAGAACATTTTTCACAAAAGGAGAATATTTTGAAAGTGGGCCATTCTATGTTCATTTTTTGTCAAAATATTGTACATAAATAATTTTTTTATTGAAGTACTATTCTTAAAACAATTTTATATACATTTTCTAATTTAAGTGACACTAAATATCATAAATATTATCCATTTATTTGCTTTTGCAAAATCACGGTTCCGAACGTAGTCGGATACCTTAAAAAAATCCTTATAACAACATCTTAAATATAGTTATGCAATAATTTTCACTACTTAGATAGCTAACATTTTAGATTAGCTTTAACGCAATATTTTACTATCAATTTCCTTCCACTTAATATCAATGAAAAAGATTTTCTTTAAGAAAATTGTTGTGTAAGAAATGCATACAAAAGCTTTAGAAAAATTCATTTATTTATTTAACAAATGAGTCTGTCACGGAGAAATCTCCTTTTATCTTACATGGAGAAAACTATCACGAAGTAAAAATATTTTTAATATTTTATGACTAAGCTGTCGTTGACATTGTGCAGAACATTTTACATAACGATGTAAAATTTAAGCGGATTATTTTTACAGACTGAACATAAAATTTGCATAATCTTCTGAAGTCAATTTTTAGATTAAGTTTTTGAAAATAGTTTTCTTTTCTTCCAGGAGGAAAATCAAACTCTATATAAAAAGTACAACGAAATGGAAATTTTTGTTAGAAAATATACGTTTTTTTAATGAAAAAGAAATGAAAACATTACTCGTTTTAAAATTCACATGAATCTTTTATAAAGATATTTAATTGATGCAAATGCAGATAAAACAAGCAATATACATATATATAAAAGTCATTTTCTACGTAATAAATAAATAAAACAAGTAATATATATATAAAAAAAAATAAGTCAAATTCTACTTAGGTCAACAAAGAATAATTTTATTTTAGTTACTTTTTATTAAATAACTACAATTAATATAAATGTGTATGTACATATGATAGAATCTCAATATTAAGTGGTAATTAGTTTTTATTAAATATCATTAAAGTATCGTATTGTCATCCAAAACTTTCGTGCATATAAAATTTCAGATCAACTGAATGCTTTAAAACGTGAGAAGAAAAGATCTTTTAAATTTTTGACTCAAGTAGCTAAAAATGAAGGCAACGCGCGACTTCTGTAATTCTTTAAATCGAATCGACAGATACTTCGATCTGTTATTCCTTAAATAATTAGTTTTAGTCAATTATTTTTAATTAAGTATAATAAAATTATCGTATTGTCACTCAAAACAATCGTGCATAGAAAATTTCAGCTCAAATGAGAGAAAATGTGAGAGAAAAAAAACCTTTTAAAGTTTTGACACAAGTCGCCAAAAGGCTCACTAAGCTGCCAAAAAGAATGCCAACGTAGTTGTATCAGAAATTCTTTGAATAGTTAGTTTTAATCAATTATTTTTTATTAATTTTAATTAAACTACCGTGTTGTCATCCCAAATAATTGTGCATATAAACTTTCAGCTCAAGTGAGTGCTTTGAAATGTATTTTATTAACGATTGTGAAAATTTAAACAACATATATATAGGGAGATTGTGAACTAATAGCAAGAACTAAAAAAATATGTTACATGTAAAAGAGCATTGAGTTATGTTTAACAGTATCGTTATTTTATAAATATTCATCGAAATGTATTATTGAAAATTTGGGGAAAAAAGCAATTTATTTGAAATCATGAAATATTTCTATATTCGATGCGTAATCAAGACATTAGGGACTTCATTTCATGAAATTACCCTTGTTTTAATATTTCTTTTATTATTGTAGGAAAATGATTCCCTGACATATTTTCTTATTTTTTATTTCCGCTCGAAAGGCCAGCCTTCCAAATTCTCATGTTATCCAACTTCCTAATTATAGCGATTATTTCCTAGCAGATGACAATGAATACTTGTCAGAGTATTCTTTTCTGCGAAAGCCACATTCTTTGATATTTGTCGGGGATTTGTCTAGTTAGTGGGAGATTATAAATGTTCCCAAAATAATTCCATTAGAATAACTTTTGTTGTCTTTTGACAGATATTTCATTATGCATGGATACGGTTTAGGATTAAAATATTAAATTCCGTTATAAAAGTTTGTATTTGTGCCATTGATTTCAGTATACATTAATCAGGAACTTTCTTTTTGTCTTGAAAATATCAGTTTTCAGAACAGTAAAACAACAAAAACAAAACAACAAATAGAAATAAGCGCTAAATAATAATGTGAAATAAACGTGAAAGTTGTCAGTGAATACATAAAATATAAAACACACGAAGTTAAAAAAAATTTAATTATTTCAAAATTGTTAATTTTATTAAGACAAGAGATATATTCTAAAAAATATAAAAATTCCGATGCTGGGTTATAACGTATCCTCGAGCATGTAACGTTTATATTATACCCGAATGGCAGTAATAAATAAATTTTTTCTCTCATTATAATATAATTATTGTTAAAAATTATTTATGAGAACGCTCTCTATTTTGCACTGAGCCTTTGTGGGTAATAAATTCAATATATTTTTACCTTTAAGAATATTTGGTACATCCAAAAGGACCAAACTATCGTTTTTTTCATTTTTATTTATTCTTATTCTTTGCATTACTATCTTCCAATTGATGTATCACTTTTGCATGTCGGAAAGTAAGAAGTTGGATTAAACTTCATGTAAAAAAGTAAATGAACAAATAAGGCGATTCGACCACGACCCCCTTTTAGAAAAAGAAGCTAAAATCGTTTTGATAAAAAAAATCTATTTTAAAAAGAGAAATAATAACCATAAAAAAGAGCGCAATATGTAAAGTAGGATATTACCCAGATATTACATCAATATAATTTTTTTTCTTTGTTAAATGTGTGCATGCAAAATTTTTGAGTTAAGGCATATAATATTAATATGTTCATAATTTCATATGTTTTTCATACGAATATAATAATTCAATATTATGTGAAAAAAAAAGTAAAATTTCTGTTATGATAGAATTTTTTTTTCTAGCAGTTTTCAAGAGTTTTCTTGTGTGCAATTAATATTCTCTAAAAACTGATCATTTATGAAAAGTTATAGGATGAAAAAATACGAAAATGCTATTTTATTTTAAAGAAAAACATATAACTAATTTCTTAAGGTGATATTTTATGTTTATTTAATCTTACTATATTTATATTTTTAGAATTATAAACTTTAAACTGGTTTACCTCAATTTGTATTTTTTCGATACATTTAGTGCATTCAAAATGCTACTGCTTCCATAATTATTTACCAATGAATTCCATTTTTCAATTCCTATTATTAGCTCACACTCTCTATATATTTATTTATTTATCTTAGTGGAATTTTCAAGCGTTAATAAAATACATTTTGAAGCTCTCAATTGAACTGAAAGTTTATATACATGATTATTTTGGATGACAATAAAATAATTTAATTATAATTAATAAGAATTAATTGATTAAAACTAATTATTTAAATAATTACAAATACGCCACGTTGGCATCATTTTTGGCGACTTGTGCTAAAACTTGAAAAAGTTTTATTTTTCTCACGTTTTAAAGCATTCAGTTGAACTGAAATTTTATATACACGATTATTTTGAAGGACAATACGATACTTTAATGATAATAAATAAAAATTAATTACCACTTAATGGTGTGATTCTGTCCTATGTATATACATATTTATATTAATTGTAACTATTTAATAAAAAGTAACTATTTAATAAAGATAGCTTTTCTTGAACAGCATTGTACATTAAATTCTGTTAATGCTTAGGTAAAACACCAATGAAAAGTTTGGCAAATCCAAGTAAGGTGTATGGCGAAAACCAAGGTTTATGAATGGCGTAAGTGTTTGAAGAGGCAAGAGAATTCACATTGAAGACAATGAACAAGAGGGATGAGACCTTCGACTTCACGGAACGTGGAAAATGTTGCGTTGGTGTCTGAAAAAGTTCGAAAAGATCGCCTCCAAACGCACAAATTGCTGAGAGCACTAACTTCTTGAAAACCTCCTTTGAGGAAATGCATCTCATCTTTACTGAGGATATCCTTTACACGATAATGCACCAGCATATTGATCCCGTTTGGTAAAAGATTTCCTCGCCGAAACTCGCTCTAACGTGTTTTCACACCCCCCAATTTACCAGATTTAGCCCTGTGTGACTTTTACCTTAAAGAAAAGAAACAAAGAAAGAACATTTACAGGAGCTCCGTTTTGTGTCATCAGATAAAGTGAAGTAAGCATTGCAGGAGGCCTTACGGGAGGTAGGGAAAAAGGTTTCCACCTGTGCTTCTAGATGTCATACGAACCCTGGCAGAATTGTATCATCGCCCAAAGAGACTATTTTGAAGGCAGATGTGCTTCTTTGCTGTGAACTATTCACGGTAAGGTTATATATACCTTGTCCCCGAACCTTTGAACCATACTACATATATTAAACAAGTATTATTTCTATCACCACTTAACCACAAAATAGTGTACCAAAAATTAATGACAAACTGTTGGGATACATTTTGGAAGATATAAGGAATATTATATACTCAAATTGCATAAAATTATCAAAACTGCATTTTTATGTAATAAAATTTTTAAATGTACTTACTTAAGTCTTGATTTTACAGTATGTTTTACAGACAGTTTACTCAAAAGTGTGGACGTATCAAGTTTTCCTTTAATGCAGTGCTTCTCAAACTTTCACTATTTGCGAACCAATATTTAATCATAATTTCCATCGCCCCCCTCCAAACAACAACATTGTATTGAATTCAATACCACTATACTTAAATGTTAAAGCTACAACATGAATTTAACCTCTTAAGTGCCACCAACGTAAATAAACGTCTCGCTCAACTAAAACGATAATTGCCCCGGTCGTATATAAACGTCTCGCTCAACTAAAATGATAATTGCCCCGGTCGTATATATATATATATATATATATATATGTCTTTCCGATGTATGATCCTTTCTGTGTGCTGTTATCCACGAAATTATTCCGAAGGCTTTGGAAGGTAATAAAAATAGATTGACAGTGTTTGCGAAGGATTTACTTATTTCATAGGATTTCTTATTTATTCTTTTCGCTCCCTCCCCAATACATCACATACGCTCGCCTAGATTGAAAACGGAAGCCTTGGGGAGCGATTTGCGTAACCTTTTAACCGGCAGTTAAGGGATTTATTATAGGACGTACAAATTATCAAGATAAATTTTAATTTTTTTTAATATAATTTTTTATGTAACAATCCCATGGGGTCAGGGGTAATTATTAAACTTGTTCTTAACTTAGTATTGTTAAATTAATTATAAAATACATCGTGTAATACTGATACATTTATAAGAGTATTATATCAGTGTAAATGTGTATTTAATTTTTTTACTATGTCAGAATGCATTTCGTTTGCTTACTTTCAATTAATAAATAATTTTCTTAAATAACCTTTTGTTTTCGATTTTTCAATATGCTCGCACCCCCCTTGTAGGGTTTTCGACCCCCACCCCTCCTAGAGGGTGCCCCACAGTTTGAGAAACGTTGATTTAATGACATACTTTTATAGATAACATCATAGGTCAGAGACAAGTGGACTCTATGTAGGATTTGTGTTCGGTGTTCATACAAGCTACATCTTATAATATTGGGTTGGGTAAAAAGTAATTGCATTTTTTTTCTTGCACCATATGGTTTTTGTGCACTTTCTGCAGTACCCGAAGCATTTGCGATAACAGTTATTACATAAGTATCAGCTGACAGTTTAAACATTACTTAAAAGTGCTAATTGAGCAATTTCGTTGATTCTTGGAGATTTGCACGTTGAACATGGAAGACCAAACTATTCATTTCGCCATATTGTACTGTTTTACTTCTGTAAAGGGAAACCTCGCATCAAGTTTGTAAAAAATTACGTAAAGTTTAAGGTGACGATACTCTACAAGAACATCACTTCCGAAACTAATTGAAGAAATTCCCCGCTGGTGATTTTGATTTGAAAGATGCTCCTCGATCAGGAATTCTTACAAAGATTAAAAAAATAAATACATTGATCAAGACATACCCATGTTAAACAACACGACATATTGCAGAAACATTTAAGATCAGTCAAAAAAGTGTTCAGTTTCACCTAAAGAAACTGGGATACGTAAGGAAGCTCGATATTTGCTTACCTCATCATCTCAAAGTAGCTTATTTGACAGCGCGAAATGCATATCTGCGCATGGTATATCTGCATTGTATAATTACATTGTATATCTGCGATATACTCATGAATCGTTAAGAAAACGACCCTCTTTTGTAATGAATGATAACTAATGATGAGAAGTAAAATTTTACAACAATGTGTTGCGTAAGCTGTTTTTGTACCGAGGTAATAGTTCGCTGTCAACGACTTCAAAATCAGAACTTCATCAGAGTAAGCTTATACTTTCAGTGTGGTGGGATTGGAAGGGTATGAGGTTTTGATCTCCAAACAAAGAAGGGAACAATTAAATTGCTTTTGTACTGTAATTGGACAGTTTGAATGAAATTGTCATCCAGAAACATCCAGAGCTCGTCAATCGTAAATGAGTAATGTTCCCTTACAACAACGTGAGATCACACTCATTTTTGGCGATCCTTTAAATATTATTAGAGCTTGGTTACGATTAGTTGCCCCACCCAGCGTATTCACTTCATCCAGCCATCAGACATCCACTTGCTTCAGTCTACAAAACTCGTTGAGTGGATTAACGTTAAATTCAGCTGTGACTATAAATCAAGGTCTTGTAATTTTTTTTTTTTTGAAAATAAAGACAGGTCCTTCTACCGACAGGAAAGTATGGAGGTCACGCAGGGTTGTCTTAAGGCATGGTCCAACTGGGTCTCGGCCATAATAGGGCAATAGGACCTTGTTTTGTTCTCGATACAGCCCTTATAATCGTACACTTTCAACGGACAAATGTTTTTTTTTCCGATTATATTCTCCGAACAACTGGGAATTCGGACCATGATCCATGTAGGCCTACTACTATACACCATCATTACTCATTCAGTCAAAAAGCGGCAGTTGGTCAAGTCGGTTTATGTCATTGTATACCATACACATTTTTTTCTTTTGGGTTTTTGTTTATACAAGTATTTGACAATGTATGATATGTAGTGTATACTATTAGAAAAAAAAAGTCATAGATGGGGCCTAAATTTGTGTAAAGGCCTGAAGCTTTTTTTTGCGTCGGGGCCCAGGGCCACAAAAAGTCTTAAGACATCCCTGAGGTCACGGAACAATGGAAAAAGGTCATCAAACAATAGGGAACATATATAATTGGTTGATCTTTAATTTTTACATAAACATATGGAATTGAAAAAAGATAAAAAAAAAAAAAAAACGCACAATTACCTTTTCTCAATCTAAAAGTTGATATTCACTTATTTAGATAATGATAGCTGGGGAATTTATAGAACTAAATAAAGATAGGTATAATGTATTTTAGTGGTTAATGGTGATCAAAACCAATTGTTATTTCAAATGATAGAACACCGCCAAATGCAAAATAATAACAATATCGGACTTGTTACTTGATGCTAACACGAAAACTATTTTCTTACTGTTAATGTGTTAATAAAAAGAAGATTGTGACTTGTTGTTCGTCAAACTTGTACCGTTCTAGTTAGGGGCGTAAAGAGGAATATTAGGGCCTTCTGCAAAATTAGGTTTCGAGCCCCAGCCGATTTTACAAAGGGTACGTGATTAGTGTCAGTCAGGCTTTGGGTCCCTTAGAATCCTAAGCCCCACCACAAAGATGCTGGAGTTGAGGGGGAGTACGCTTTGCCACTAAGCGTTTAAAAGTACTAAGTATCTTAAAATATAAATCGATTGCTCTAACAAAAACTTATTACATTAAGTTCCGTTATGTTACGTGAATCCATATAAAGTTCCTACATATAAATCAAGTAAATGCATAGCCCACATTTCAGAGAAATATGCATATCTCAAATACTCTAAAGCTTTCAAATTCCATAAAAAAGAGTTTCTTAAGAGTTTAAAATGGGTTAAAATTTCCGTTTTTATCAAAGGATATCAAGGATTCTCATTAAAAAAGTGCCATATGGTTATACTAATAAGAGCTTTTAAAATTTTGATTAAAGTTTCATTTCTACAAAAAAGTTAGTAAAAAAATTTGGTTTCATTTCATTTGATCCCACTTTTCATTGTTTAGATAATTAACTAATGCTTTTAAAATTGAACACTACAAAAAAGTAGCATAATTTCTTAAAATGATTCATTTTATGTTCTAACATTTTGTATTTTAATAAAAAAATATGAGTAGCTTATTTTTAACGATCTGAAGTCATGGATTCTTAAGCAAATGGAGAAAAAATTGAACTTATACAAAATATACAGAACATACACATTTAATTTTGGATGCATGCATCGATTTTTATTTCATTAAACATTTTGAAATCCCTTATTCCCTTCGATTATTTTTTTTACTACATAATTGAATTCATATAATCCTGTTCTTTAAAATTTTGAGTCTTATTGTTGAATTTTTAATTTATTTCTCATGAATTATTAATATTTTCATGATTTTATACTGCATTTATTTCCAGGAATACTTTTCAAATGATGTTATTGTTAAGTACGACTTTTTAGCTACGAAAAAGAATGACTTTTGTGTTTTATTTTTCAAAGGCTTAGATTTCATTTATTCAGATTAGAGAATTAAAATACAGAGATTAACATTCAAACAAGCAAAAAATTACATAATTTAATTTTTTAATAAAATGTTTTCTTATGGAGACAAAATAGATTTCAAGTTCCTACGCTTAGCTCATTTCATAAGAATTAAAAATTGAAGTTTGTTTTCAAAACTTATTTAACTTTCTAAAATTTTCTATAGTTATTTCTTTTAAGAAACCTAATATCTGATGTGTACATTTTTATTCTTAGAAATTGGTCTTAAAAAGGATATTCACAAATTGCATTTTATTTGTTATCAACACGCATTACGTTCTTCGTTTTCTCAGAAATTTGCGTTACGTTTTCGTTCATATCTTGTACATGGAAAAAAATATGGTGTATGCAGGGTGGTCCCGAATTCATGGTACAAACTTTAAGGGTAGAAACAGGACATTGTGTGACATCTCTCGCGTTCTTCTTCTAACATACCTCCTACATTCTTTGACGGCCACGATTAATGGCAAAACTTTTCCAACCCAAATCCAAGAAGTAAAAACGAAGCAAAAATGCAAATAAGATAACCTTTAAAAGGATAGAAAGTTTAGTGAGCATGGATGGCAATTTAGAGAAAGCTTAGTTTGGAAAAGGTGGAAGTGTAATTAGACGGCCTACCAAGGAATCACGGAGATCCCGCCAGTCGTACAAGGTGCATACATACTATTGCACTCGAGCCTAACCTGAATATCTGAAGTTAATGGAACCGTTGAGTATTCAACCAAGGTAGGAGGATTATATTCTGAACGCTAGTATAATATTGAGATCGAGATTTGGCAGATATAAGATATTTATATTGATAAGTGATCTAATTGCGCGATCTGAGTTAGTTAAACGGCCGTACTTTGGTTTATTCTCACTTAATATAAATTTGTGTTCGTTATCTAAGTAATTTAAGTTAAATTCTTAATAAAAGTCATATTAAGAATTATAGAATGTCTCATCCTTCCGATAATCCCACACTTCTAACTTACGCGGAAACCCCAAGACATAGCTATCGACAGATGGCCTTGTCGCAATTGTAACAATCATTTATTGTATGCGAATGTATGGGCTCAAGTGACACGGTGAGGTGCCAGCAGGGGAACTAAAAAAAAAGAAATGGAGTTATAGGTAGGTTACGTTGCCGGTACGGGACAATAGATGTCAACATGATGCAACTCAGTAGGGAAAAGCTCCATTCACAATTGTGCTGACGTCTTCAATGGGAGACTTTATGTATGCCGAAGATGCAGACATACATTACATGTACGGTCGTGCCAATGGTAATTCCAGAGCTGCGCTACGAATGTATCACGTCCAGTTTCCTGATCGACGAATGCCGGATCAGAGAATTTTTCAGCGGTTACGTCGTGAAACCCTTTCATTCTACGTCACCAGACATGATGCTGTTTGACGAATAGCTGCAAGCTTTCCAAGTCCGAAAGAAAGCATCTTGAACGTTGTGGCTGAGAGACCGGAGTCAAGTACAAGATCTGTTGCTCATCATGCAAATGTGAGTCATCAAACCGTTTGTAGAGTGTTAACAATTGCTTACACATATTCCATTTACATCGAGTACAAGCTTTGAATATGGCATGCTACCTTCTGTGACTGCCAATGTGTGGCACAGCAGTGTGCGCTGCTGCGGGACTTGATAACTCATGTGCTGAACAGTTATTGTAAATATTACATTTGTCAACGACGCTTTTCTTTCGTTCTTATTTTTTGTGTTTGTGCTTCAACGTGTCACTTGCGCCCATATATTCCCATAGAATAAACGATTGTTACAATATCCTGTAACTACCCTTAAATTTGTACCATTAATTCGTGACCATCCTGTATATTTTTACCTCAAATTTCTTTATATATTTTCACTAAACACCTGCTAGGTGGTGTAGTTGGTGAGACTTTGCCTTTGTTCGTCCAAGTTTGCGGATTCAAACCCGGTCCGTGTCGATGGATTTTAACGATGCAAACAATTGACATAATACATATCTTATGATTATGAGGCATGATAAAGATCCCTAGAGTCAATCTTTGGCTTGGGTGCTCTCGGCAAAATTAAATTCTTAGTACAGTTTTGCATCGTCATATTTCAGGTGCCTCCTTCTGGTGAAGAAACTGGGTGTCAAAATTACATTGTGGCAATTGTTATCCACTATTATGATACCACATGATTCAAACAATAGCAGAATCAGTTGGTATATCCTCGGCCACATATCACTGGATACTGACTAAGGATCTTAACATGCATAGGGTGTGTCAACCTATCGTTCCCCGCATGTTAAACGAAGACCAATCTGCAGATGAAGTGAAAAGGTCATCGCAGGCTGAATTAAAGGACATGGCTAAAAATGGATTCCAGAAATGTTTCGATGACCTTTACAAGTCTTGAAAAAATTGAATTGTTAATATTTTTTAAGTTATAGACTCAGTCCGGGAGTTTTTGAATCCTACTACAAAGATATTATTATTCAAAAACAACTGTGTGAAGTTAGGATAGAAGAAGATTTGAGAATGCCACAAAGTGTCAGAATTTTGGTAAAAGAATTACTGAACGTTAGAAAGAGGTTAACAGTCTATAACAGTGAGACACACTTGGGAAAAGATCCAGAGAGCAAATTTACTTGAAAATAGTATTGTATTCTTCAAGTTTAACACTGCGTGGAGATTTTAATGTTATAGTTTATACAGGAAATCTTTTGAATTCAGTACGGTGGACGGCTATAGAAATATAAGAGATTATGATATTTGATCACAAGAATAATAAAATACACATTAAACTTGTATCATATCTGTGGTCAGTTTCGATACAATATTGTCTGTGTGAGTCCTATATCCTCATATATATAGAATAAATTTAATTCGTATAAATTCTGCAGGTTTTTTTTAAAAAAACATGTAACGTATGAATGCTTACAAAAATTTTTGTGCTTGTTGCCAAATCGATAAACTAATGTTTAAAATGTGTTCTATCCATTCTGTTATCGCTTTTGAGTGAAATGTTAGCTTAAAAAAATATCCATAACTTTTATGTTCTCCATTCATAGCTTTTGAGTAAAAATCGATATAACTTACAGCTCCATTGTCACTCGAAGGTTTAGTGTTTGTTATTCACTCCCATATTGGAATCCATTTAAAAACGACATGTTACAAACATTAAAATACATTGAGTATTTGAACGGGAAACCTATCGCTATCTTTAAGTCGAGTAAATAAAAAAAATATCTATCCATGTGTTTCCCTTTTTTTATATATGATATATTATGTAGAATAAATTGCTAATACAGTGCTTGTTTCAAAATGTGAATTTTGTAGTATTAGTAGTAGAATTTTCACTATTTAATTCAGGCAAAAAAAAAAATAAAAAAACAGGATTCTTTTTTCACCCTCGTCAAACATTTTATTTGACACAGGATCGTTATCAGGAATCGGTTAAAATACTGTATATGTTTGCCCGCCAGATTTCGTGAATTTGTCGTTCGATAATGATTTTATTCTGGAAAGTTTTTTTCTTCTTATATTTATAACTTTGACATACTAGTTTTTGTTATTATAATCCATAACAAAAATTTAGCAATTTATTTTAAGAGTACACAATACCTTACAAATTTCAAAATAACGATTTTTTTTTTCTGCAGCCTTTATTATTGTGAAACTTGCATCAAATTTCAGATCTCATTACAAATTAGTTTTTAAGATATTTGAAGTTTTCTAAGCATGGGCTTTAGTTTCGGTTTCACATTTTAAAACATTTACCAATCTTAAATTGATTTAATTAAAAATATTTTTGAGCACAATCAACCCTTTCAGTTGGAAATATGGTTATTAATTTCAAATTTCATTACTAAAATGATTTCTGATTAATTATGTTTTGAGTATTTTGAGTTCTAATAGTTACTTATTCAAGATTAATTACAAGGCCAAATTTTACTTAAAAAATAACTTAGAAGCTTTATCAGTAATTTTTTCCTGCTGAGAAAACGCCATGGTCAAAACATTCTTAGGTTGCTATGGTAAATAATATTTTGTAGAGATGGAATATTACTGAAAACGATGTATCTATAAATGAGCTCTTAGCTGATACTGCAATTAGACTTCCTGCAATACTGAATCTGAATTCAAGTATTGCAGATAAAACTAAATATTTCGGTGATGTACCAAACCACACTATAGTAAACATATTGTAGTACTACCTTCTAAACTTTCTCAATTTAAAACTGAAAAAAAAATTTTTTTTGCACAAACCTGAGGATTTCCAACTTATAAGTTAGTATCCTTATTATTTTGTACACAAATGCTTCGTGTTTCAAAACTATAGGTGAAAAAATTGGATTAAGAATAGGCTGAATAACCTGTAGTTGCAACAAATGCTAACAATATTATGCAAAAATAAATTTTAAATTAAAAATCATATTTTCAGCCAAATTCTTAAAGCAGTGTTTTAATGTAGAGCTTAAGTTAGAAAATAACATATTCAAAAATTAAAGCTTTACAGGAATACTTAGAATTTTTTTATGACTTTACAAATTTTGGATGTGATTTTGTAAATCTAATTTTGAAGATGTAGGTGTTTTCTAATCCCGAAAGATTTTTTTTCTATTCAAGATAGAGTCTTGAAATTTTTTGTATATACTCCGAACCATATGTTCTATAAAAAGTCTAAGATCTCTAGTTATTTCTTAAAAAATGATTAAGTTAATGTTTTAATAAAAATTGTGTTTTTTTCCAGGTTTAGATAGAAAAATAGTTATTAAAAATTAAAGAGGGAATAGATTTTCAAATACATACTAACTTTTGTTGGCAACAAAGAAACATAAATTACTTAAAATGACTAAATGTTTTTTAAAAATTGAGAATTTATAAAAATTTGAGAAAACTTCAGAAATTCTTAATTTTATAAAATTGTAAAAAAAATGGTTGATCAAACCGATCTTTTTTACTTTCAGAATCAACTTAATAATGTAATATAAATATAAAACATAAATTATTTTAACTGTTACTG
>BMAV01008220.1:72491-95391 GCA_019973955.1 Trichonephila inaurata madagascariensis | reverse complement strand
AAATGTTAGGATACCTCAAACCCAATTATTTTACAAAATAAAATTAGATTTTTAAGACACTTTCGATTAGGAAGTTAATGTTTTATCGTTGATGGCCTTGGGGCAATGCTGTAAAAGTTAAAATCGACTCTGAGATATCTACCTCAAGAAAAGGAATAAAATTTGTTTTATGGAGATAAATTCTTCGAGAGCAACAGATGTTAGCCAGAGGCAGAGATCGCCAACTACTGAACAAGGACGAAGTTGTTCCTACAATCGATTTTCTTATGTTAAGCCTAACACTACATTTCCTTCACTTTGATTTCGATATAAGAAATCAAACTCTATCGATTTTTTAAACTGATAATTAGAATGTTTGGTTTCTTATCGAACTATTAAGAATAATCTAATTGCTTTTTAAGTAACCGATGATTTATGTGGGGAATTTCTCATTCAAATAAATGAATAAATTTAAACGTATATCTACTTAAAAAACAAAAATAATAAACTTGGAAACTTTTAATCGAAGAAAGAAAATATTTTTTTTCCTCTAGAAATTTATTTCAATATATCGTTTGAAGTTGATATAGCTGTAAAAACTGTATCTTCTTGTCATTAATTTATAGAAAAGTAAGATTTAAATATAGTGATGATGATGGCGATGATGTCGAATCCATGACGGGACCAAATTGAATGGTACCATGGACCCAGTTAACTGTTCTAGTAATCTGTTCAATATTACTCACAAGATATTTGTTGACAATAAGAAGATCCCTATTTCCTGTTGAGCAGCAAAAATAGCCGGACAGTCAAAAATATCAGCAGGTGTTAGCTTTCTATCTACACAGTTATCACAATTCTGTATAAGATCTTCTACCATCCCTATCAAACTTCATTCCTCTGTAATGACCTGTTATTAGCCTAGCAATAGTTTTTGTTATTAGGCAGTCTCCACTTATATTACAGATTTGCTGCTTTACAGAAATTGATTTCTCTCTCAATTTGAAATTTGTGACAGCCTTTTCGTAAAGTAATGTTGAAAAATTTATCATTATTAAGATTTCAAGTTTCTTTCGCCAGTTTATCTGCGTTTTCATAGTTTGTAATGTCAACATGTGCAGGTAACCATAGGATGAAGCAGACTTTATCTAATTCCTGTAATCTAAACAGGCTAGAGTGAATCTCTTCAGTAATCCTGGAACCTCCATTTAGAATTATCTGGAGGGCTACTTTTGAGTTAGGGAAAGTATCATATAGATGATCAAGAGCCTCAATTATCGCCCGAAGTTCACTAGTGAAGCAAGAGGCAATGGCACCAGCACCGTACATCAGAAGTACGGTTTGGACAGGAAAACACAAGACCATCTTTTGGATATTTATCAATAATCTTGAGCCCTTTTACTTTGATGATACTAGTAGGATCACTTTTAGTACATAGCTCTAATAGACTTGTACTAAATATATACTCTAATAGAGATCCCTGATAAATGGAAAATTTATTGTGTTGGAGGCCAAAAGGTATTCTGATTTCGCTATCAAATTGCATAAATATAGTGACTACAATGTAAAAAACGATTCTTATAAATACAGACGAAGCAAGGAATGATTTACCGTGGCATAAAGTTTTTTAAACATATAATTTTTATATCTAATGAATAAAACAATTCTTAACTTGAAAGTTAGACGATATCCTTCAGAGAGTTAATTCGAAAATATTTTTCTTTTATAAATATCGTCTAGATTAAAAAACAATACAGAGCAAATTAAACTGCTTCAATTGTTCAATATCTTATGTCCCGGCTTTAAAATAATAATGATAAATAAAACCATGCACATCACTTTACAAAATCAGAATAGTTTTCTCTTGATTCAGTTAAATGTTATAGTAGATAAAAATACTTTTTAATGAATAAAACACGATTTTTAAAAATATGCGTTAAGATGCTTGCGTAGATAAAAAATGCATATTAATAAGAACAAGTGCAATTGTGTTGATAAAATACAGGAAATCCATATTCAAAGAATTCTTTTTTTAAAAAATATATAGCATTTCATTCCTGGAAAAGGCCATGCTAAGAATCCTTTTTTCAATTTTGCAAAAAGAAACCAAGCATTTTCATGAATTTTATGCTCTACCTATTTCTTTATAATTTAGAGGAGAATTTTTATGAGTTTTTTCGTGTGCAAAATACATTAATTCAAACAAATTTAACAGCTATTTATAAATATTTGAATTAGAGATATTTGTTTGTATACTTTTTATTAAATTTTCTTTTAAAAAGGCATTATATTTTTAAATAAATCTAGTAATAATCCAGAATTTCTATAAATTACTTTTTTACTTTATCATAACAAACGGTAACAAAAGAAACGAATAAAAATATTCCATTTATAATTCAGGTTGCCAGTTAATTAACGTTTTAAGACAAATTTATAACATACAATTCTTAAAAGACAGTTTGTTTCTTGTTGAGAGATATCTTTAAGTGCTAAATCAGATTTTGTATAAAGGAAATTTTACTTAAAGAGGATATTATATTTGAGAGCTCAATTTTTCTACTTAATGCATGATATTCAAATGTTTTTAAATATTTATCCATTAATATGGTAAGCCCAAAGATTATAAGTAGTTCCATTGCTAAAAATCAAATTGTTTAAATTTTTATATAAATTAATGAGAAAATTGTTTGAGTTAGTTATTAATTACAATTTGAATGCGTTTGCATTCGCGTAACATATAATCAACACACAACCAACATAAATTTCTCCAGGTTTCTTTATATGTTTAGAAAAATAATTTCAGAAAATTTAATTGGATAGCATTCTAAGTCAAGGCGATATAAAAGGAAAGCAGCGCGGTATACCTTTTATCCTGCAAATTAGAAAATCAAAAAGAGTCTGTGGGAAACTCGTCAAAAGATTTTATAGTTTCAGAAGAGAAGACTTTCCAGGTTTCTACTAGTTCAGCAGTTTTCAGCTGGTTACGAATGACAGCTAGAGTAATTTAACGGTTTAATTTAAAGTTGGTAGATTTTGAGAAAAGAGAGTGAAAGAAAAACCTAAAGTTTGAGCAAATAGGAAGTGATATTCTTCTATATTGGGAAAAGATTTATAAAAATTAATTTTAAAGACAGGAATAAATTGAGTTTATCTCACTAGCACCTTTATATATATATATATATATATATATAAATTATAAATTTCGTTTACTCATATGTGTCCTTGATTGCGTGGATTTCTTATTGCCTCTGTGTTTGTCGATTTTGATTGATGGATGTTCATCTCTCGTTTGTAGAGAATTAGACTATATATATATATAAATATATATATATGCTTAAATCTGAATTTTTGTTAACAATGTGTTATTTTAATGTAGTCTAATTATAACTGATTTATCGAAAGTGATTTCTTCATAAATGTTGTACTTTTGTTTGAAATGATAAATATTTTTCATTCTGTTTTCATTAATTTGATAATAAATTATACAACATGTTTGATATATCACCTGTAATGCAATTTGAGTAACTGTATATTGAAGCAATTTAATGGGAGAATAGTGATAAATTTCACCTGGCACTTCCCACGCGAAAAAATCGAACGGAGCTTGACGAGCAGGGTATCTCATACGCAAGGTTGCTTGCATTCTGTTTTTACCGTAAAATTGGCAAACAAAGGTGAAAAAGAATGAAACGTAGGAAATACAATACGTTTATTACACTTTTATCAACCAAATTTAGTTTTTCTGTGCTTATTATTAGGGCAATCAGTACATCTTTTATACATTACTTTAGTCTTCGTCGTGAGTGATTGCGATGTTTTCACTGGATCTTAATTTTTTTTATTTAATTTCGTTGAAGCGTTGCTTGTTTCTTTTTGCATTCTTCTGTAAATCAAAATTCAAAACACTTCAGAAACCAGCGTCTGGTTCGATGTTTAGTAGGGGGTTTCTGAGAACTTAACAAAACAATTTGCGTATTTATTGTCGCAACGTTCACCAACACAAAAAATATTGTCATAAGCCAACGATTACATTTTCTAGCCATTGAATATGATGTGGTCATTTTATCAAGGACGAGAATTGCTAATTCAATTAAGTTATCTGGATAGATTTCAGTAGTGGAATCATATATATACTTGCCATTATACTCTTCATCATTGGATTCTTCCTCCTCATTCCCGCAAAAAGTCTTTCTTCATCCCAAAATATTGTTGTACTATATATATTAAATATGCTGTATTTATTAAACTACTTAAATATCACATTCACACGCCTTTGAATAAGAAATATTTTAAGGTCTGCTCACGCATTCAGGATTGTAACGGCGATTCACTCGCACGGTATGACATACCTGAAGAGGCAGTATCCTAAAATATACCTTTAGAATTAGCCTCCGAGCTAAGGTCCCTCAAAGGATATGACCTTAAAGTCAGCTACACAAGAAACTAATCATTTTCTGAAAAAAGGTTTAGATGGAGTCTTGAAAAAAAGTTAGAGGGTGAGTATGACATACCCTGCGTGAGAAGTTCTGGGTGAAAAAAATTCTAGCAGGTTCTCTATACGCCTTTCTACTAATTCTCAAAGGAAAATGCTCCAAACAAATTGTATGTTTTGAGAGTTTCATTCAATACAGGAAACTATAATTAAAGTACTAATATAAGTTTAGTGTGTTTAGTTCGTTGAGAAAGACAGTAATCAGAAGTGCTGAAGTTAGATTAAATTATATTTGAATTGTCGGTGCAATAGGAATCTTAGAACAAGAAAGTAGTAAATCTCTTTTGGTCCTAGTACAAGGAATCAAGTCGAATATATGTATTAAATGATACCTTTTTTCATAAATATTTAGAGTATGCAAAATCTGACTCGTTTCCTATTAACCGTAACTAAAGTAGATAATAACGGGATCGCTAAGCAATAAATTATTGTTGGTTTTTTAAGTGTCTTCCTTTTGACTAATTCTCACACCAAGGGCCACAGAGGTTCACCACAAAATTGTTAAAGGAAATAATGTATATAAGCTAAAAAATTTAGAGTTTTGTCTTAGAAGTATTTATATAAAATTGAAACATTAAAAAATCGTAAATTGCCATGATAGAAATGTCATTTTTAAATAACAAAATTTGGTGACAATTTTGATTGGATTAAGGTTCATTATTTCCATTTTTTTTTTAGGAAAACATTTATCTAAACATAATTTCATAAAATTCTTTCTTTGAGAAGTTATTTTTGCCAATAATCAACATAAAACTGTTAAGAATTGTAGGGGAAAAAACCCTTTGTCAAACAATTGATTTAATCATTTTAAGATAAAATTACAACAAGAGAGGAATGATCGACTTAAACAATAATTTTTTGTTAACATTGCATAAATACAGTAAAAATCACTTAACAGAAACTGAAGTAATTGAAATATTTTTTCGTGTTAAAAGATGCTGCAAAAAAAACCCCCACATGTATCAACAAAATTAAATTTATTTAGAGTTTTCTTTACTTAATAGATATGTACATTAATATATTTAATAAAAATCCATGCAACACACAATCACAAGAACTTACAGAAATTTAATACGAAACTTTAAAACTTTTTAAGAAACAAAACATTTACTGAGTTTTTGGAAAATAATTAAATACTTTTCTTTGCATTGTTTTTTTAGCATCAAATTATCAACACTTTGTTCGATATTGTCCATTTTGTTACTCATTTCTCCATTGGAATGTGCATCTAAGTAACTGAACATAATTTTCATAACGTTCCTCATTTTGGATGATGTGGAAACAGGAGCTATTCATTTTATTTTCGTCGTCAGAATCTACAGCAATGATATTTTTTTAGCTTTGAACAGACTCCACAATGTCTTTGTTTGCCATAATTAGGGCTGAACACACATTATTATCATCTATTGCATAGATATCTTCCGATTATACAATAGGACAATCCAATGCAGGTGGTGTTTTCAGTATTTTGTTCCTTCTCAGAAGGGAAATCTTTTCATGTTAATCTTTTCATCATCTTTTCATGTTCGTTTCGGGGTAAGAGAAAAAAAAAATGCATGAAAATACATAGTAGTTTGTAGGGATCGTTTAATTATTTCGTGTTAACCGATATTTCGTCTCACGCGTTTTTGCGCAAAATGTATTTCGCTGTAATTAGAGAATAACGAAGGCGTTTAATAGCAATACTAGTGACTTTGAGCCACTATTAGATCAAGTGAAAAGATATCTCAGCTTTTATCCTCCTCTACTACCTTACACTCAAAATCAAAAGAAATCTTCAAGATCTAATTCCATTTAAGGTATCCAACTACGTTCGGAACCGTAATTTTGCAAAAGCGTGTAAATGGATAATATTTATGATATTTAGTGTCACTTAGGTTAGAATACATGTATAAAATTGTTTTGAGGACATTATGAGGAAAAAAAAATTATTTAATTACAATATTTTGGCAAAAAATTAACTTAGAATAACTTTTTTTCCAAATGTTCTCCTTTTGTAAAAGATGCTTCTATTGTATTAATATTTTGCCTGTATATAGCTCAGACCTCTGTACAGAGGCTCAACTAGAATTTTGAAACGCATAACTTGGAAGTCGGTTTATCTATGTTTTACGAAAACAGAAGGGATAAATTTAGAGAAAATACGCCGATAATTATTTAAAATGGTTGTAACTCTGAAAATAATTTGAATTTTTCAAAATTCACAGTTGAGCCTCTGTACAGAGGTCTGAGCTATATACAGGCAAAATATTAATACAATAGAAGCATGTTTTACAAAAGGAGAACATTTGGAAAAAAGGTTATTCTAAGTTAATGTTTTGCCAAAACTTTGTATTTAAATAATTTTTTTTGTCATAATGTCCTTAAAACAATTTTATACGTGTATTCTAATCTAAGTGACTCTAAATATCATAAATATTATCCATTTACACGCTTTTGCAAAATCACGGTTCCGAACGTAGTCGGATACCTTTAATTCTAAAAACCACGATTAGTTCGCTGGTTGGCTAGTAAAATCAAGATTTCAACTCACAAAGATGGATATACATCATCAGCCACGAATCGGGGACCATAGTTATGTGACACCCACGGTGGTACAAATGTTGTCCTTTTATCAAAATTTATATACAGTAGAACAGCATTTCTCAAACGGTGGGGCGCGCTCTCTTAGAGGAGCGGCATAACCTTACAAGGGGGGCGCGAGCATATGGAAAAGGCAAAAATAAAGGATTTAAAAAATTACGAATTTACTGAAAGGAAGCAAAACAAAATATACATTTGTACAAAATAAGAATAAAAGGCACATTTGCACGGATATAATATATTTATAAATGTATCAGTAATGTGGTAGCTATAAATGTATCAGTACTGAGATTAATTATCAATGTATTTGATAATTAATCTCACAATACTAAGTGAAAAACAAGTTTAATAGTTACTAGGGATTCACATAGGCTTGTCATATACAAATTGCAGTACTTACTTTGATAATTTGTACGGTTAATGATTAAAATCATATGATAACTTTAACGCGCGCTCGTCAAAGTGCATTATTATTGCATTCAATTCATTGTTATAGTGTGAATAGGGGCGCGATGAAAATTAAGATTCAAAATTGAGTCACAAACATTGAAAGTTTGAGAAGTACTGCAGTAAAACCTGTTTTTGTGCGGTCCTTTTTAATGTGATTTTAATTTTGTGCGAGTTTATTTTTGTACGAATTTTTTGTGCGATATTTTTTTACGTGGTACATGAATTTTATTGGTCTTGACGCCCCTGCAATGTTTTCTGTGAATATATATACACTTCAAGACACTCTGTTCATCGGTAATAAACAGTCTCTCGACAATGGAGTTTCAAGTGCTTTCTCTCAATGCGCTAGCATCTCTCTCTCTCTCTCTCTCATGCGATTGAAGAGGAAACTTTCAGTGACAATGACATTATCAGTAATTTGATAGATTATGAAGACGGACAAGAAGAACCAGATTCTTTGAGAGCGGATAAAATATATGTAGGATTCCAGCTTTCCAAAAATCAGAAAAGAATTTTCTTCAAATAGATATCAATTCTGAAAGGAATTTAATATTCCAAAAAGAGCTTCGATCATGCATATATGGTTACCGTGACGTTCACAATCAAGTCACAAAAACTTATCACTTACTTTATGGTGCCAAAAAATAAATCAATTTAAATTATATCTGCAAGTGACAAAAAGCTATTTTGAATCAATTCATCATAGGAATATGTGCGCTTTAAGTTACGATGAGTAGCAATGAATTATGTTTGAACATTTTGTGTGAAAATTTCTCCATGTTTACAATGAGTAATCAAGTGTTTAAAAATATTTCCGTGTGAAATTTAATTATTCATTTTGTTTGTATAAGTACTGTCTCTTCAACTTTGTGAATGATCTACATACTTTTTAAGTGCGTTTTTTTATGCGGTCCATATCTACCGCACAAAAACATGTTTTACTGTAATGCATGTGGGAAGGATCTCATTCCACATCAATCATTTAGATATATTAAGCTAAACGTTACGTTGACTGTAATGAAATTCATCTGTCTTTTTTTAAAAAAATTGCATCAGAAAGTACATTGTATTTGTATTTTTATTAGAGTAAACTAATTATGCTGATATATGTAATCGTTTTATGCATTTTAGTTTGAGGGTTTCTATGGACAGTAATTTAAACAATAAAACTGCAAACTGTTTGAAATGTTAACAGCTTTTAATAAGCTAAGCATTTCAAAATTCTGTTAATTTTATTTTTTCAATGGTAAAAGGCATTATGACTGATATTTTAATGATCTTTATCAAATAAATGTACTAAAATGGAACAAATGCCTTGAATTTCTTAAATAGAGCATTGTTTTGTGCAGTAAATTTTAGGCAATGTTTGTACTTGGAAGCAGAAACAGAAAATATATTTGAATTTTTAATGTGCGTTTTACTACCTCAAGATGTATAGAACACTTAATAATTTAACTACATATACCGTATTTTAGCATAAAACTATATTTTCTTGTAATTTCAAAAGGAAATGCAAATAATGGCATTATAATGATCATCGGAATAAAGCGCTATTTAACAATTCTTTAATTGTAGTCAACTTTTTCTTAAGAATATGTTAAAGGGGAGTTTGCAATGTATATCTGAATTTATATATACGGCACGTATGCTTATAAAACTTTTGCACAGTCTTTTATTCATAGAATCTCAGATTCATCTTTGAGAAAAATAAACAAATGTTTAAAGAAAAATGAAAAATATCGTTTGATGGGTTCCTTGTTTTGCTTCTTAATCCTCTTCAATGGAATGTGGTTTCAGTAAAAATGAAAAAAAAAGAAAACTATGGGATTTTCCCTTTTGCTTATTCTTTTTTCTTTCAAAAACTTGACAACTTTTTTTATAAATGCTGTATTTTTTACGTTTTATTTTATTTTATTTACGGTTTAAGAAAGCGTTTCAAGGATAACTTTCCATAAATTATTCGATTATTCCATTATTCGATTTATGCTTTTAGAATTCAACTACGCTATTATTTTTTTATTAAATCAGCCAGTATATTCAGTTACGTGGTGTAATGTCAGCTATTAATATAGTGTGGGGATTGTTTCAAATTTTTTTTTTTTTGTGGCAATTTAGAGAGTAATACGAATGAAGTAAAAAATGTTTTATTTATTATTTCCCAGTCAATGAACTTACTTTCATTACATTTAAGCAAAATGAATAAAGGGATGCGCAACCAAAATTAATATAATCAAATGAATTTTCACAACATTTCTGTTTCTGAGATAAATATATAAATTTGATGAATTCCTAAATTAAGGGTATTTTTTATTGTTTTTTCAGCAATAATTTCCTTTTGTTTCAAACTTGCTTGACTTAACAAGACTTATATTTTAATGTGATTTTTATTCAAAAATTTTCAGTAAAATTATCACCAAATTATCCCTTTTACATATCTTCATGACAAGAAAAAAAAAATATCTCACCGAGTATAATAAATTTTTATCTTTTGTTTCATTTTATCAAAAATAAGGTACATTACTGCAATAATTTTAAACATATTTGGCATTTTAAGGAATTTTAAACGAAATCTCATAAAATTACAACTTTTTACAATAAAGTTCAGTGAATGAAGTCAGAATGGCCGATCTGGCAAAACTGGCGAAACAAAACGCTGCACATGCTTAGCGGCAGGTGTTGACCATCTTCCCCCACATTTGTTCAGTTGAGCGTCGTTTGTGCTCCATGTAAGACTCGTTTTATTAAGTGCTTGTTTAGTGCATTGGTTCTTAAATGAGAACAGGAAAATGAACCTTTTTTGATATTCAAGGCGTTATCCACAAGGAATTTCTACCTGAGATAACGACGATGAATGCTGCAAGGTAGATTGAAATTATGACCCGTTTCATGAAACTTCTACGCAGGGTACGACAATAGTACACACAACAAGGTTCATAGTTTTTTGTTCACGATAATGCTTGCCTTCTCACAGCCAATCACATCGAACAATTTCTGGCAAATAAGGAGTTGGTGCAATGTTAACATCCTCCAGGTTCCTCAGATTTCAATTCTCCAGATTTCTTCCTATTCCCACAACTCAAACTCGGTTTGAAAGGAAAGAGATTTGACGATATTCCTAGCATCAAACGAAACGTGTCGAGGCTTTAGAACTCCATTCCTAAAGAAGATTTCTTACAGTTTCCAGGACTTGTATATCAGATCTCAGTGGTCAATAGTTATAGGAGGCAAATATTTCGAAGGACAGTAAGGTAATTTTCGTTTAGTACTTCAACTATGTTAATATTATAGGACTATTCACCGAACTTTATTATCAGAGGCTGTATGTTAAAAAATTAATGGGAATAAAACTTACGTTACAGTATATAACTTATTGAATCAACTAAGTATTATTGAAACTTTCAAGTATGAGCTTGTATAATGCCTTCTATAATTTTCATGAAACACTATACACTTTCTATACACAATACCAATCTTTTCTGTTTGAGTGGATTAATGTAAACTTCAGAATTCATCCGTGTAATTTAGTAACTTTCAATATTTGCAACCCAATATTCACAATCAAAATTTTCATCGGGCCCCCCTTCCATACAATAACAATGTGCTGAATTGAATGATATTATACTTTGAAGGAAAAACTAAAATACGCCTTTACCACTTAAGTACCTCCGGCGTATATAAAAGTCTCGCTCAACCAGTACGTTAAATGCCCCGGACGTATATATACATCTTTCCGAAGTACGATCTTTTCTGTGCCCTTCTATGAATAAAAAAATTCCGAAGGCTTTGAGCTGCAATAAAAGGACATTGACAGTGCTTGCGGAGGAGTTACTTATTTCAGAGAATTTGCTTATTCCGAATTCCCCCACCCCAATAAATCACATACGCGTGCTTACTTGGAAACCGGTGAGATTGGGGAATGAATTGCGGAACTTTAAATCGACAGTAAAGTAATTAACTTTAAACCGTACATATTATCAAGATAAGCGTTAATTTGGCAAGCCCATGTTGTCACTGGTAATTATAAAACTTGTTCTTAACTTAGTATTGTTAAATAAATTATAGAATATATTGTGGAGTACTGATACATTTATAAGTGTATTATGTCAGTGTAAATGTGTATTTTATTTTTTTATTTGTCAGAATGAGTTTTTTTTTGTTTACTTTCAGTAAATAATTTTTTTAAAAACAAATAATCTACTGTTTTCGACTTTTCTATATGCTCGTGCCCCCTCGTAAAATTATCACGCCCCCTTAGGGGGCTCACCTGACAGTTTGAGAAATGCTCGTGCTATTGTCTGGCATAAGTTTTAAAAAACAGAAGGTATTAAATTAAAAAAATTTTTTTTTGTAATGAATATTGGGCTTAGAAATGCTTTGAGCTGCTTTATCTAGAATTTCTTACGTTTAATATTGTTGTATACATCTTATTTCTTGTTCCCAGAGACTATTTAGATGAAAAACTGATCCCTTTTTAGATATTTGAAAATCAAATTAGAGACATCAATGGGTAGGAGTATAAATTTCTTTTTTATAAAAACATTTAGAACCAAAGGTCAAGTTTTGGAATTAAACACTGAGCGTGAATACTTTTCATTCGATCATAAATGGTCGAAGACAAATTTAATCTCTAGTTCATCTCACAAGTTGTTTTATTCAGAGATTTATATGAATCAGTACCTTTATTTTGCCTTCATCAGTATCAACATAATAGTACAGAAAGTGGAGCATTTCCAGCATCTAAACTGCCGGAATCGAATTTTACACACCAGTTGTGGCCCTAGTGTTCTATCAAAAAACTTTCTCCATATAAAACAAATATTTTTGTTGTTATTTGAACATAATCTTTACCTTCTCGATAGTAAAATATGCTGAAAATGTTACTTTCGACTTTGCGTATTTGACAGGATACAAAACAAAAACGATTGTGCAGAATCAGACAAGCTTTTTCACAAACACACCTTATTTTATTAGCTATCAGAATATATATATATAAAGACGATGCGACTTAAGTATGAGGTTGTCAGTTGAAAAATACAGTTATGTCCTCTATTGAGAAAAAAAGAAATTACTTTACAGAGAACCAAAAACAATTATTTAAATTTATTCCTACTTTTGTTTATATAAATTGAAGTTTACATATTTTTTTTTTCTGTTTAAAATCTCAGATCCATTGTTCACGAACAAATTCAAGCTTACTAGACTTTTTGAAGTTACATGTGGTTAAAACAGCCTTTTAAGAACTGTAGGGGTGCCCACCTAGAGGAGCGTGATAACTCCACGAAAACAAAAGATTATTTATATAAAAATATATATTAATTTACTGAAAGTAAACAAACAAAATATACTCTGACATAATAAAAAAAAGTGTGCAGTACATTTATAATACACTTATAAATGTACTGCACACAATGTATTTTATAATTAATTTAATAATACTGAATTAAAAACAAGATTAATAATTATCAGTGACCCCTTGTGCTTGTGATATATAAAAATTATGTACAAAAATTAACATATTTATCTTGATAATTTGTACGGTTTATAATTATTCCCTTATTTGCCGATTAAAAGTTACTCGATTCACTACCCAATGCTACCGTTTTTCACGAAGTTCGCATATGTGAAGTATTGGGGGGGGGGGGCGAAGGAATAAATAAGCAAAACCTCTGAAGTAATTTATTGTTTGGAAAAAAAATGAAGGTGCTTTTATTGCATTTCAAAGCTTTCGGAATAATTTTATGGATAGCAATGCACAAAAGAGATCGTACTTCGAAAAGACGTATATATACGTCCCGGGCAATTAATATCTTTGCTGAGAGAGACATTTATACGATCCGGTGGCACTTAAGGGGTTAAAGTAGTATTGTGGCCTTAGCGTAAAAGTACAGTATTACTGAATTCAAAACATTGTTATTGTATGGGAGTGGGAGGGGGAGTGATATAAATTATGATTGAATATTGGGTCGCAAATATCGAAAGTTTGAGAAGCACTGGGCTAAATTGTTTATAACATTTTTCGAACTAGTCACGACAAATGCGCTAATTCGTCAACATGCGTGAAGACAAGCCACAGAAACAACCCAGCAGGAAATAACTATCGATCTAAGGGTACCTAACTGCAGTCAGTTTAAGAGCAGAACTTTTCGAAACCACCTGCTTTTTTCAAAAGTCAGGTGACCTTCTCATCCATCAAATGTGATGATAAAAAGTGACAGATTGGCTTATGCCACAGATACTTCTGAAGCCACTTCTTTCTGGTCTAGAAAAATAAAGAATGCGCCAGCTGGCTAGCATTAATGAGATATTATTCGATCAAGATTTAAACTTGATTACCTTATGGTGATCTTAGACTTCTCCTTTGCGAACCAAAAGATTCTCGTAAAAGGAAATGAATCAAAATTTCGATGCCAATCAGGGAAATATTATCATTTTTTCGAGAAAATTTGTTATTGTACTTTGAGAATTTTATAAAATCTCCTAAATTTGTTTTCGTAAAAGAAGTAAAAAATATTATTCAAATATGTTCTTTCTATCTGATATTCAGCATTACTAAAGAGCAATAAATTGTTAATGATATCATTTTACATTTTGAAATTAGTTAAGGATATATTTTAATATATAAATAGAGTTGATAATATTGTGCAATATTTTTTTTATTTAACCTTTCATGCAACAAAGAATATTTATTTTTGTTTAAATACATTTTAGCGTACTGATTTTGTATTTGTTGAAATTATGAAAATAAAGTAAATTATTTTTGGTAAAACTATTTTTCTTTAATAAATATATCTTTCTTTTTGTCAAAATATTAAAAGAACGAAGAAAGAATGTAGAAAGAAGAAAGAAAAGAAAGATGTGCTTCACACATCTTATCTATCTGTTGACTATATGAAAATTACAAAAATATATCGAGTTTATTTTCTCTTTCACATAATAATTGTACTAGAAGTGGAAGAAATACGCACAAAAATTATTAATTATTTAGTTCTTATTGTCAGGCAGGGTCGAATAGTGAAAAATTCAGTTCACTTACACTTAGCTCATCAAATATTGTACATTGAAAACACACTTTAAAAGTTTTTGATAACCTCTTAAATAAAGTATGCAAAGTATTTAGTTATATTTATTCTGCATGATGATGTGTTCAGTGTTTGAATCATGCCTCTGGTTTCAGATTACTTTAGTTACAGAATTCGTAACACCAGGAAAAAGCATGTCTGCACGTCTCAGATTTTAAAACGTACCTGTTGACCGTAAAACGCAGATGCATTCGCAATTTATTAGATAGAATAGGCAAATGATTAACTTTAGGTGACCAGAGAGAGTAACTGTGATGGGTGGAGCTTCAATAACCCAGATGGTGGGAGAGTTTCAGTGTATTACAACAAAGTATCCGACTAGAGCATACAACAGAACATAGTTCAATGCTAAAAGGAATATGCTCTGTTATAGATATGTGGAATATGTGGTTTTCTCGGCCTACATTGACTCGCAAGTGGGCTTGCGAACAGTGTGGGAATCGGACCAAACGAAGCAGAGTGGTCAAATCCCAGGAGTATTCTATGTTTTGGTAAAAGTGAGGCTACTGTTCTAAGATATATTGCCAGGAGTGTGTGTGCGATATTTATAACAGCACAAAGAGTCAAGAAGGTTGTGACAACCGATAGTGGATTGGAGAAACTTAAAAAAACTAAATATGAGAATTTAAGATTTTTCTTTTTATTAGATTTCCTTTATTACTCAACTTATCTATGTACAAAAACGGTTTACTATTGATCAAACATATTGTTTATCTTTAAATAATAAATATATAATTTAAATAAAGATGATTAATAATAACTAATACTAAAACTATATATCTATAAAATGCAGGGTGCCCAGTAATTAACCAAATATTTTGAATTATTTAGTACGTTTTAAAGGGATTAACGAGAAAAATATTTACTTCACTATAAGTACACTTATTCCGATTTAAGGTTGGATCCTAGAAGAGCCCACATTCTTAGCGCGTATTATTTTGGTTGGCGATAATTGAGCCATCTTGGTAACCCTACTTTGATACACTAGATATGGTAAACCTAACTATTTCTAGAATTTTCATATTTTGCCATTTTGTAGGCCGGCATTTCGAATTTCGAAAATTTGTCGTTAGGCACCCGGTTGGAAGTATGACTGCATGTGTGAGTGAGTATACCTTAGAACTTTTAACTTTGTTAATTGTGAAAGGTAAGAAAGAATTGATTGAATGGTGTATAAAGCAAGGATTGATTGCTTCGAATTATGAATGTTCTAAATGTAATGAGTGAGTGGGATTATACGAACGGAAAGCATGTTGTTTTGGATGGATTTGAATGGAGATGTCGGAAAAAAGGTGTGAATGTGCATGATGTTTGCTGAAGTATCAGAAAGAATTCCTGGTGTGTTGTTACGCTGTACCCTCCACTCGGAAAAGATCAGCAGTAAGAAAGTAATTGCTGTTTTTTTTATATTTCTTTATCTTAAATATATCTGATTAATTTCTGTATTGTTTACATATATTTTCATTGCGCATCCACCTTGTCCCGCTATATTCACTTTCCGCCGTTGTCGTTTTCGCTTGGCGTCATCTCATTCTGGCTTGGCACTTTTTTCGGTTTATCGCCAAGGGTGTGGGCTCTCCTAGAATTTTACCCGACTTAATATACAAAATTTTCGTAGTGCTTCCCTTTACTTGCAATAATATAACGGTGCCTAAGATTAAAGTTGACCAAAACTGAACAAAAAATTGGCGGAGTAATGCCCAAAATTTCAGAAGAAATGATTTGTTCGGAGCACATCTAATGATTGTGGACCACTTTTTTAAACATTGTCCTTCAAGAAGCTCCACAAAAAGTAGTCCAGGGGGCTTAAATCAAGAGGATAAGCAGGACAATCAATTCCTTAGCCTGTGCGATGTTAAAGGATTGTTTGAAATGATTTTGGAAGAGAGATTTCAGCGATATTCTTTCCTGTTGTAACTGTATTTGGTAGTTTAACATTTCACTTATGTATATCGTGCACCGTCCTAAATTCTTTAAATTTCCTAATCAAATCAGAAATTGTAGAATTTGCTACATCTTTCCGAGTCCCATACACACCGTCGAACTTACATCTTGTTTCTGTGGCTGATTAACCATTCTGGTAAAAAGTTTTCACGACGAAAATCCACTGTTCAACGGACAAATTCGGCATTTTGTTGCTAACTGCTTGCAAAGATGCAAACTTGTACTGAAAATTGCTTGCAATTTCGTGTCTGTTTAGTGCAGCATCACAGCACAAAATGAAAACTTGTTTCAATTCAAACTCGTTTTGTAAATTGCGTCACCAAAGTGTGCGTAGTGTTGCGTCACCAAATGTTGTATCACTATGGGGTCCCAATAAACAGTTATTGAAGTTCCAAATTTTCCCTTAATTATTGGGAACCCGGTATCACACATATTTATTATTAAGTAAGTATTATAAATTTACTACATTTTCAGAACATTTTAAATCAACATTTCTTTTAAAATAAAGTAAGCTTTTTTTGTGCTCCAGTTTTTAAATGTTACTAAATATTATTATTTTTTGTGTTTATTATTATATTTTAGTAAATTTAGAGTAAGATAACTGTGTTTAAATCAAAATAATGCAATCAAATATTTAACGGAACTTTTTAGAGGAAACTTTTCTGAGGAGAAATATTCTTAATTCCTTTTAAAAGAAAAAAAGCAATTACTAATGTCAGAAAAGAAGCATTAGATTTATGTTTCCATTTTCTTTTCTTTAAATATTATAAATAACTACTATTTAATTTAAAAATCGAATGTGGATAGTTTATGTAATTGAACTTAAATGAATATAATTAGACAGATAAATACACGCCCTTTTAACTATACTAAAAGAATTTATAATTCAAGTTGACGTAAAATCATTTTGAAGTCATTAATAAGCACTCAAATCTAAATTTACTATTTCATAATAATAGTATAATGCATGAATATTTTTATATTCTTGTATTATTAAAACAGTGTTTTTCTCACATTCATTTATTTTATTTTTTGTGAAGTATAATAACTTATATATATCACAATTATTTTTTATCTTCTCTTTTTCGTTTTTATATTATTCACTATCCAATGAAACTCATGACAACCTCCTAGATATTAGCTCATAATAGATCAAGTAAGTTGCATAGCTTACCTGCAGAAATGTTACGTTAAAAAGATTTGAAATTTTAATGAAAAATTTTACGTTATAAAAACTATTCCATAAAGAAATTTTAATATATTTAAAATTTAACGTCAATCTATATTTATGGAAGTTTAGAAATTCTTTATTATGAAAGATGCAAATATTTCTTAAAAAATATTTTTTCTTCTAAATTTGTAAACTCGGATTGACTATTCTGAGTATTACAGACACTTCAGGCAGAAAATGCTAAAAATTATCGTTGCAAAATTCTGCTTAAACAAATTTGTAGAATGTCAGATGTTTTGGATTATCATAAATACTCATCCAAATTTCGCTATGTCTGGTCGCATCTCACGAAATTGAAAAATTTTCTTAGAATATAAAATATTTTCGATTCCTTTCTGTGACTTCTCTTTCATAACCAACAGAAGTTTCTGAAAACATGAAAAACTTCATTCGATTTGGAATTGGAGTTTGAGGCACATTCTAAAAAAAGTAAAAATAAACAACGAGAGATATCAGAATATCAAGATGATCAAAGTTTAGTTGGTATAAATTGTATAGATTTTTTTTCAATTCTGTGTCGTGTCTTTTTCAAATAAATACGTATATTTATATATAGGTATATTGAACTAGGTGGCAATGAATTAAATTGGATTGAGTTGGATTGAATTTGATAGCAAAGTTGATAAGTCATTTGATTATTTATTGACTCATGTACTGAATGATAGATGTATTTAGATTTGTTGATTGATTTAGTTTGAAGGTTTTAAATGTTTCGATTTAGATAGACTGATCAATTTAGAATGTTGATTGATTTATACTCATAGATTTAGATTGGTTGATAGATTTAGACTGATCGAGTTAGACAAATTGATTGATTTAGATTGATGGATTAAGAGTGACTGAAGAATTTAGATTGGTTGATGAATTTAGATTGGTTGTCTGATATAGATTGGTTGATTGATTTAGGTTGCTGCATTTAGATTGATTGATTTTAATTGGTTGATTGATTTAGGTTGATGGATTTGGATTGTTTTAGATTGATTGATTCACGAATATGGATTGAATCTTTGTTCGTGCTCACATCAGCTGTTATGCCATGACTCATCACGCCTTTACATAGTCAGATCTCATTTCGATTACCCAAAGCTCTATTTGTTTTGACATAAGGCTTACTGGTGACGAATAATTTTCAGTGACTTGTTACTGTTTCATGAAAACAAGCATAGAAGTGTGTAGATACAGGATAGACACATTTATGTAATTTAGAATAGTTCAGGCGCCTATACATAGGTTTTTAATAGATTATTGGCGTTGGAATGTTATTTCCTTTTACATGTGGATCATTTTGCATATTAATCGTGACACACTTTCAGCAAAAGGACACTTAAATTAAATTCTAAATTCAGCTGTGTTATCACTCTTTTTGTGTCATCCAGGACTTATTTTTCAAAAGATAACTACTGAACAGTGCAACTTTAATATTCACTCCCTTCGTCCCTCCCTCAAGAGGTAACTGAACAGGTACACTCGACACGCTTACTGAACCTTACTTTTTATTTAGCTGATTTCTCATCCACAGATTACATTTGGGTCAGGTTCTTGGAATCACCTCAGATATATTGCCAATTTAGCTAGACAATTGTAAAATATTTGGTTAGATATCCTAAAAGAACCTCTATTGGCTTATGCACGCATTCGAAAATATTGCATCCAGAACATAGATACATAAACGCTTTATGTAATTTTTAATTTTGTAATGGTTGAATTTTGGGGTAATTAAAACAGTTAAAGGAATTTTCTATTTTTTTTTTTTCAATTCCTACAATTAGTTCACTTTCTCCACTATATATATACACTTGCAAGAAAAAGTCTGCGTTCACGTACTATTGCTACACGACCACGAACAACGGAAAAGAAAAATTAAAAACTAGAATTTGAAAAAAAAAAATTAGAACTTAATTTTATTAAGCTCATTTTAAGTATTCAGGATAACAAAAGTAAATTTGGCTTGCTTTCATAGCTTTTAAAATAAAAACAGGTTTATAGCGATACTGATAAAAATCAAGTAAAAATAAGTCTGTGTTCACTGTTTTAGTAGTAACTATAAAAATATTTAAGAAGGGACTAATGAGCTATTTAGTAGCTGTTTGGATAATCTCGTCTTTTAGAACCTCCTGAAGTCATTTCGGCATTGCACTAACAAATCTTGTGGTTTCTTCAGTGCTTATTTTCTGTCATTGGTTCTTAAGAACACTCTTCACAGCAAATCCTTGCTGGATATATTATGTTGACGAATCCTGCGCTCCAGCAAATTCCATATGTGTTCCATAGGATCCAGATCAGAGGCCTGCGGAGGCATGTGCAGTTAATTTGAGACATTATACAAGAGCCAAAGCTTCACAATCTCAGTGGTGTGCTTAGGATCGTTGTCATGTTGGAAAGGAAACGATAGTCCTAAACTAGTGGTTCTCAAACTTTCACTACTGGTGACCCAATTTTCAATCATAATTTTTATCGCCCCCCCAAGAAAAATAATAATGTATTGAATGCAATAATAATGCCCTTTGGCGCTAAAGCTACAATGTGATCATAATTTTAAACCATACAAATTAACAAGATAAGTATTAAATTTTGTATATATGTTACTCTTAAGTAATATATATTATTATTGTTTTTACTCCTTAGATCAATTCACTATAAAAGCGTGTTTTTTTAGTTGGTTTTTAAACTATAATTTATTTTATAATTATTTTTACTATACACGATAAAAATCACAATTCCAGTGAAACACTTAATCAAGAGAAAATATTACCTACCTAAAATATTACCTATCCACCTACTCTCAAGGACTTTTCAATTTTTCTTTGATAATTTGAGAAAAAATACAATAAAACTAAAGAAAATGTTCCACATGTGCGTGCCCTTAATAAAAGTCATAAATCACAGACACTTTTCGCTAACAATACAGGAACGTTATTTTCCAGCAAAACTGTCATATTTTGTTCTGGTTATTGTAGTTTTGCTGTAGTTTGATAATCTACAAATAGCGTTTTGAACTTTTTCTTCCTTGTGTCTTTTTGACAAGGAGATGTGCTACATTTATGACTTCATAGTTTTCTTTATAGAATTCTTTAGGTAGCATTTGAAAATTTCAATTCAACTCAAACGTTTCATGTCTATCGTTTTCTCATATTTACTTTCGCTATCTTGATTAATATGCATTATTTCATCAGGTTCTTCAATTGCTTGATCAGTTTAAACTTCCTTCAATAGAGATCACAGGTGCCCATTCTTTTTATATTCTGCTCATTTACATTTATAAACCATAATAAGTCGTACAATACAGCAATCAAAACCACAAAATTGTTCATGGGGGAAAGTGTAGCATGTTCATAGAAAAGATTTCTGAACAAAAGTTGTAACGCAGGGAACTCGATCAAAACTAGCAATTTGATTGTAAAAAAACGTTTGACACTCTCAAAAAAGAGGCATATCTGGGACAAATTCATTTTAGTTCTTATTAAGACCTCCTAATAGGAGGATACTGTCAAGGTCACTGTTAACGAATAAACAGTTTTCCCAGAATTAACTATTTCGTGAGCCTGCGTTGACTCTCTAGTTCAAAAAAATAATTATGTAAAACGTTTTTCATTATGCATTATATGTTTCAGAATACTCATAAAAATACATCTTGGCCAAATAATCCTTCAAAGTGCTCAATATGATTATCCATATATCAAAACTTATTCACATGGAAAAAGAGCAACATAAAAGTATTATTTACAACTTTCCTAAAAGAAAAAGAGACGGAGTGAAACATACCAGTAAGTTTGAAGGTCAAATATATGATAATCAAAAGTAGTATTTTAGGGGTTAAAAGAAAGGTAATAAAAAATTTCTCATCGTTCGATTACAGCAAAGCAGACAAAATGTCTTTTTTTATTTGGTTATAGAATCAAAGATAGCTAATGAGCGTTTGAAGTGGAATCTTTTATTTTTGATGATCACCAGATGATATATATAAGTTACATCAGTGTAAATATGTGTATTTTTTATTATGTCAAAAAGCATTTTGTTTCACTTTATTCCAAAAAATTATTTTTTTAAACCTATTATTTTCAATATGCTCGTGGCCCCCTCGCAGGGTTTACGGCGCCCCCTCCCCAGGGAGGGTGCGCTGCACAGTTTGAGAAACACAGGTCTTAAGCCAAGTTTGGTATCATTTTCCTTTAAATTGATTTTAGGACATCAAGGTAATCATATTTGTTCATAATTGATTCGATATACTCCAAATTGCCAACACCGTAGCTCGCCATGCACCCCCACACCATGACTCCACCACCGCCGTGCTTTATCGTTCGTACTAAATGTTCTATTTCAAGCGTTGTGAAAGGTTTTCTCCATACCAATTTACGACCTTTTATGCCGAAGATGCAAAATTTTCTCTCATCAGAGAATATCACAGTCCTCCAGAACATAGTAGGCTTATGTATATGCTCTTTTGCAAAAGGTATCCGCTTAAGCCGGTCATTGAAATATAGCCATTCAATTTCTGCGAGCCACTCGACTTCGGTATCAGGCCTTTTTCAAGATTTTTCTTGCAATAACCTCCCAAATGTTTTTGTTAAACTTCTCGTGAATGTCTGTTGCTATTTAAGTTGCAGTCAAACGCTGATTTTTCTTCACCATTCATATCATACTTCGTTTTTATCTGATTGTGAGTTTAGATGAACGTTTGGATGTGTAAACTCTTGTAGATTTAGAGTTATAAAAATAACACGCTGGATAGATGAATACTGTTGTCTGAAAGATCTCGATTTATCCGCTCTACTTTTTGCATCTTTCCACATTTTCACAATGATTTTACACTCACTGATACTAATTTCCTTCCCTTTACTTTCCATGTCCTTGAATTGCTTCGTATCTCACAAAAACGTAAAAATTATTGCGTCAAAATTTACTTAAGCTATTTTACTTGATAACTGAGTGCAAAAACTCTGTTAACCTATAACACCTATTGATAAAAATTCCAGGAATCAAGAATATTCAAATAGTGAAAGCAGACTTTTTTTTGCCTACTATTTGTGTGCTTTGCTACAAAACTTTAATTCAAAACTAATTAATTCTTGCATGGTCAACATTTAAATAATAGTTAACAAATTCATGAATTTTGTTAGAAAAAAAATTAAATTTCTATTAAGG
>BMAV01008220.1:42265-58646 GCA_019973955.1 Trichonephila inaurata madagascariensis | reverse complement strand
TTTTGCGTACGCTCACATCGCTTCTGACGTTTTGTTCCTGATGTTTGCATACGCATGACATTTCTACTGACTTACGTGTTCACTGTACTGATCTCCAGACCTCCTTTTCTGCAATTTCACGGCTATCTGATAAATTTTTACATTGTTGCTTAAGTTTTGCACACCAGTGTATTTCCAATATGTCGAAGACTGACCTGAAACAAATACCACAGGAAATAAAAGTTGCCAATGGTGTTTTTTGACTTCTTTGCAAATAAAGTGGGCAAATACAGAAAATTGTGTTGAGTTTTTATCGAAAGAAATGCCTGATATTAAAATCGATAACAATTGGTATGTTTGAAGAAGAAAGACGACTGAATGCATACTTAAATTCTAATAAATTTGAACTGGAAAATTAACATGCTGAAATTGATAAAAGATAGGTGAAAACACTTAAGGTATCCGACTACGTTTGGAACCGTGATTTTGCAAAGCTTATAAATGGATAATATTTATGATATTTAGTGTCACTTAGATTAGAAAATGTATATAAAATTCTTTTAAGAATAGTATTACAATTAAAAATTATTTAAGCAGAATATTTTGACAAAAAATGAACATAGAATGACCCATTTCCAAAATATTCTCCTTTTGTGAAAAATGCTTCTATTAAAATAATATTTGGCTTGTATATAGCTTAGACCAGTGTTTCTCAAACTGTGGGTTACGCCCCCTAGGGGAGGGCGTGATAACTCTGCAAAAGGGGTGCGAACTTATCAGAAAATCGAAAATAAAAGTTTATTTTTTTAAAAAATAATTATTTATTTACTGAAAGCAAGCAAAAAAATTGCGTTCTGACATAATAAAAAATGAAATACACATTTACATTGATATAATACACTTATAAATGTATCAGTATTGCACAATGTGTTTCATAACTAATCTAACAGTACTAAATTAAGAACAAGTTTAATAATTACCAGTCATCATATGGGCATGTCATAAAATTATATACCAAATTTAACATTTATCTTAATAATTTGTATGGTTTATAATTATAGTAGGTTTGTAGCTTTACGTCAAATTATATTAATATTGAATTCAATACATTGTTATTATATGAAGGGGGGCGCGAGAAAAATTATGATTGAAAATTAGGTCGTAAGTATAGACAGTTTGAGAAGCACTGTCTTAGACCCTTGTACAGAGGCTCAACTAGAATTTTTGAAATATATAACTTAGAAGTGGGTTTATCCATGTTTTACACAACAGAGGGGAGAAATTTTAAGGAAAAAACGCCGATAATTATTTCAAATGGATGTAACTCTGAAAATAATGTTAATTGTTCAAAACTCATTGGTGAGCCTCTGTACAGAAGTCTGAGCTATATACAGGCAACATATTATTATAATAGAAGCATTTTTCACGAAAGGAGAATATTTTGATAAAAGGTTATTGTAAGTTAAATTTTTGCCGAAATATTGTATTTAAATAATTTTTTTTTGTCAAAATGTCCTTAAAACAATTTTATACATGTATTCTAATCTAAGTGACACTAAATATCATGAAAATTATCCATTTATGTGCCTTTTTAAAATCATGGTTCCGAACGTAGTCGGATACATTAAACCATTTCAAAAATGAACACATTCCATATGAAAATTTAGTTATTCTTGTTGAATTTACATTGTGCTGATCTGGAAGTAATGCTGCAGTTGAAAGAGTGTTTTCAGTTTGTAATCAGTTTCGGTCAAGTGAGAAATCAAGATTGAAAGCTAATATATTAGCTACAGTGCATACCGTAAAATTCAGTAGGAAGAATATTTTTTGCTCCGAAATTTCCAATGTATTAGAAAACGGTTTGTCGACAAAAAAAAAAAAACATTCAATGAAAAATACTCGTTAAAGTAAATAATTAAAAGCGTAATTAGCATATTTTTGTTTGAATTAATAAAATGTTTCATATGTTTAATTTGTAATGTTTTCTTAATTTTATCGTTCTCCTTTTCATTGTAAAAAACTGGTCACCTTACTAGTAACCTCTTTGGTTACCTTACATCTTTCTCTCTCTCTCTCGCTCGATTGATACTCATTTAATTTTTTTTTATGTAACATTGATATATCCATCATTAAACACCATTATTTATTTGTAGTATCATACCACAATAGTTTGTCGTAAGTGCATTCTTTCATATTATTGTAGCAAAAAAGAAATTCATTGTTGTATTTGAGCTATTAAGTTAGACTACAAAGCAATTAATGCTTAGTTATTCTATTATGTTATGCAACTAATCTAACTATAGTGGGTTACCACGCCTCATAGCAACACTATAACTGAGGTTTAGATTATTAGCTTTTATAGTTTTGAGAGAGAAACGGGGTGTATATATATATATATAGTCTTTGGCGGCAGCCTGATGTAATTGAAATGCTGTCTGATTTTTTTCATTTAAAACAAACAACAATACTTGAGTTTTTTTGTTTGAATGCACAATGACTTTAGCATGGAATAAATTCTTGTTTAACATTGCTTTAACCTGAGGATGCATATTTCTATCAATTGTCTACATTCCAGTTCCACTTAATATTACTCAAAAACCTGAGTGTGTGCGTTTATGAACGCATATTGATAATAGATTTATCGTATGTAAAAGAAAAAAGACATTACTTTTTGGCGTGCATATATATATATATATTTATATATAAATGATTTCTCATCTATTGTGTGGTAGGATATCAATGTTTGATGTTGTATTTAAAAAATTTATTGGATATATGCTAGATTTTTGGGAAAATTAGTATGTTGACAAATGTCTATATGCAACTCTTATTGAAATAAAATAAACACTCAGTATCATTACCGGAAACTTTATTTATTTATTTATTATGTAGAAAATGACTTTTTTTTATAAAAAAATATTTTCTTAGGACTTGAAACAAAAAATCATGCATTTAAGGGGTACGTTAATCTTGTGCAAAACTTAATTTTTCTTTTACAAATTGTGAAAGGGAATGAATATTTGCATCTTTGGGACATAAGTAAAGTAATATTTTATACAATTCTTTTATTTATTAATTTATAAAATTATTAACATATTTATTCATTACAAATCTTACATAAACTCATTTGTATCGCTGAGCATTACAATATATTTCTACATTAAACAGAAAAATTTTAGTATTACTTCATAACGCTACACAAACCTACCGAATATGTGACATATTCTTTACGTTATCATACATAAGTCACTAATTCAGTATTGAATAGCGTTAATTATGTATAAATCTAGTTCTCTTGATGAATTATTTCTCTGTAAATGATTATCGTAATAAGTAGTTATTAGTGGAACAAATTAGCGAAATTCGGGCTATTCAGAATAACAATCAACGTAATGATTAAAATCTCGTATTACGAAATAAAAACGCTGAAAGGTTGTTTTATTTTTACTCATAGTCTCTTGGGGCTAAAAGAATTCGTTACATTTTCGTTAATGGCTTCTCCCAGCTCCAAGTCGAGGGCGTTTTAGATTTCTTTTACATTAATTTTCGAAAGATACAACTAATAAATATTGTAAGTGTTTTGAAATTTAATATATTCACCGAAAAGATGCTTCAGTTAAGTGTTTGTCAAATTTTCGCTAGTGCGAGTCTTGACACGTTAAAAAAAAGCTTAAAAAATATACCTTAGAAACAGACATACGTCCGTTCAAAAGCAGTGTAGTATTTATTATTTTGTTTAGAAAATACTTTCTTAAATCATTCAGAAAAATACAAAGTTTTACTTAGGATTTTAATATAATCTAATAAATCTAACCATCGTCTTATTTACAGACATTTCCAATGCACACTGTTAAACACTTTTGGAGCATAAAGTATTTCTGTTTCTTATGATTAAGAAAACAAATCTTAAAATTTATATTTATTTTTAATGAGAAAATCTTTTCCAAATGTATTAAACATATATTTTATTACTTTTGCAGGCTGAAGTTCCCCCTCGGATTTGGCAATGTTTAACAAGATGTCATGGTGAGATAACAAATTCATTCTGGCAGGCTGCATAATTTGGTAATTTGAAATGTGTTCATATACAGATAAGGTCACGTGCTCTTTTCACTTAATTATTATTGGTTACTTAAACTTTGCAGATGCTTTTAAAAAGACCCAACGATTTTCCAATTAACAATTCCATTATTTGTTTATTCATTTTCAATTCGTATTTTTATTTGGTTCATGTTGAAACCACATCAACTAGAAATCGAATTTCTTTTTGGAATATTTAATATAAATTTTTTCTCAATAAAAATATATCCTTCGAACTATTCTGAACAGTATATCAAAAAGGTATGATTAGGAACGAAACGGAAAAATATCTTTAATATAGTGGTGAATGGATAAACGATTGATTGCTGCAAATGTGGAAAGTACTGTTTGCAAAAAAGTGATGAATTTGATTAACAAGAATTCGAGAAGTCATTACACTGGATATGTCGAAAGAAAGGAGATATTGATCATCGGGTTACAAGCATTGTAAGAAAGAATAGCTGGTTTGAAGAAAGTAAACTAAGTATTCTTCAGATTCTGATGGTGTCGAATATGTGGGTTCTAAAGTCAACCCGTGTGTGACTTAAGCTTTTTCCTTTAATTTTCATATTCAGAATTTCCTTTAATTTTTTTAAATTAAAACATAATTTTAATTTATTATTGCTCACTTTATAAATATTTTTGGTATTTCTCACTATTATTTTTTTTAACTTCGTTGAAAAATTCTACTTTGTAAACTGTTGGAACACCTATCACTGCTATCTAGTTTCATGACCGAATCTGGTCGCCAAACCTTTTTGCATATATTGGCCAGTTGTATTCATGAAGTAATTGCTAAATATGTATTTGGTTTCCCATTATTATATGTTTTTCTTCACTGACTTAAGAATTTAAGAAATCCGTTTCAATATTATAAATAGTAAAATATTTTCTATTAATTAAATTTCTTTCGGACAATTTACGCGTCTTAAACAATAATTTATTTTTAATAAGCTCCTTTTATTTGGTATGAAAAATTTATTGTTGCATTTTTCTTTTTTTTCTCCAAGAGATTTGTATAATTTTATTACAGTTTGATAATTTTTTAGTAATATTTGGCATCACATGTTCCTTCAAAGAGATCCAAAGTTTAGTATAGTAATTATCACGCAATTGAATTGGTTAGCAATAAAAATATAAAAGTAATTTATGATGATTTATTGTATTTGTAGCATCAAAGAATCTTCTAATGCATTGCTTATACATATAAAGAAAAATTAGTATACTTATCGTCAAAAAAAATTGTAGTTAAAATGGCTATAATGTCGAAAGGTTTGTATATTTATCGTATTATACTGAATAATAAGAATAAGTAATTGTAACACATAAAAATGAACATTTTCATTTAACAATTCTGTCAAAAAATCATTTTTAATTTCTCAAGAATTTTCACAATTATTTTTACATGTTACTCACATGTATAATATTTTTAGTTATTTCATGGTGAAGTACCACAAAAACGATGGAAAAAATGTAATTTTGTAAATGATATAAATATAAGAGAAAAAATTCCGTTCTTTTTTTAAAATTTTTTCTTAAATATTCATTTCTCTAGCTTTAACGCACACATGATATATGGAAGCGCTTCGAAACTAAAATGTTAATGAATAAAAGTTAAGTTTAATTGTGTTTTTCTGAATATTATTTTATACGAGATCTATTGAATTATATATACGTAAATAATCGTATGAAGTTAGTTAATTTTTTGATACAAATAAGATGTCGACAGTTAATGAGAAAAACACTGCATAATTTTATTTACTTTAACATAGTTTTTTCGATGCTACGGTACAAATATTTTTGATTATTTAAAATATACTTACTTATGCTTATGGTATTTAATATACATTTTGGTCTTTTATTTAAAAATAGACGTAAAAATAGACAAGGCTCTTAGAAATTTAGTATTTTTCTATCCCTACTATTAGTTTATAATCTCCCTATTTTCAATCGTTAATAAAATAGTTTCTATTCATCCATTCAAATACAAATACATTTTTTAAAACTTGCAGTGGATGACAATTGATCTCAATACAGTTTTTTTCAAATATTAATTCATTAGTTAAACTTAATTATTGAATAAATAGTAACAAACAAAAATAATAGTGCAACACCATATATAAAAAGGAAAATCGCTCGCTGTGTCCCTGTAGCGCAATGGACAGAGCGTTAGACTTCTAATCCAAAGGTCGAGGAATGGAATCCCACCTGTGATGGCCTAATTTCCGAGAATGTGGTTTATGAATGAATAAATCGTAACAGACAAAAAAACATTAGTCCAGCACCATATATAGAAAGAAAAATTGCTTTCTATTTTGTTACTTAATATTTTGATTCTGTCATATGTACATTAATAGAACCACGGATGGGGTCATTTTGACCCCAAATAATTTTGTTTCCGATTTTCTCAAAAGCTTATTAACGGAATTGAAAGAAATTTCTTGACTTTTCCTACTTGAATACCAATAATAACCTTTGAAAATGTACGTTAAATACTTATCATTTTTTTTGTTTTTTATACTTATACCTAAAACCGTGGAATGGATCATTTAAACCCCATTATAATCACAAGTACTAAATGTGCAATTCAACGATTCCCGGAATGGGAAAAGCTTTTTCAGTCCTTTAAGATACCGTATCTAATTTTCCTGTACAATGTAGTAGCAGAAAAACCACTTCTGGAAAGAAAAATCTATGTGTAAATAAACGTTAAAAGAAATCAGATTCAAATCCAGATGAAATGAACTTAGGAACTTTTGTTTGAAATGATTGAATGGGTTGGGAAAACATCACCTGTGAAAGCTGTACGCGTGGAAGAATTGCTGAACATAATGTTTTCAAACAGAAAAGGGGCCCAACCAGTTAAGCAAAGCGAAATATTAAAAATGGATATGTAATTAATTCAGATCTACTTACAGATGAGCCTATGCTTCGTCATATCAAAAATTGTAAAGAGGAACAAGCTCACCGGCAACTGGGGAAAATGAATGGTCTACAATTTTAGACGAACTAGATGCTTTTATATCAATTTCGTATGCTCCAGGTAAATATGGTGTAAATAATCAAGAGCTTGATAGTCTGGGGGCTATTGTTTGGGGTACTCTTTTTTCCCGTTATATTACGGCGAGATATAGATTCCGAGAACTTATGAAATTCCTGTGATTCGACAAAAAAAACTACACGGTATGAAAGCCATCAAACAGATAAACTGTGTTTCATTTCTGAAGTTTGGAAGAAATTCATTGAAAATTCAATAATTTGCTCTAAACCAAGACCATATATGACTATTGATGAACAACTTTCCGTCTTAAGCTAGATGTCGTCTCACGCAAAATATGCCAAGTAAACCAGATAAATTTGGTATCAAGTTTTGGCTTGCCGCTGATGTTGATAGTAAATATTTGCTCAATGGTTTTACATATTTGTGTAAAGATGAGGAACGTCCTGTAAAATCTCTCTCCGAATACGTCGTTTTGCGTTTGATAGAACTTTTCGAAAATAAAGCAAAAGATATCACTACAGATAATTTTTTCACCACATTAAATCTGTCCCAGATGTTAAAAACAAAGAACACTAGTTTAACTGGGACGATGAAACGAAATCGAAAATAAGTACCTGAATTTGAAAAAACGTAAAGATGCCCTTATACGATACATTGTTACTGGAGCATGATGATATAACTTTTGACAGTTTATCAGGAAAAAACAGCGAAAATGTCTTATTAAAGAGCTCCCTTCATCTCACAGTTGATATCGGCAATAATCACCCCAAAAAGCTTCCAGAAACAATATCATTTTATAACTCAACAAAATTTGGTGTCGATATTGCAGACCAAATGGCTTGGAAATATTCTGTGAAGGCAGGATCAAGAAGGTGGCCAGTTCATGTATTCTACAATATTCTTGATCTTGCAAGGAATAATTCATGAACTTTATATAAAGAAGTTACTGGTAAAAAACTTACGAGGAGAGAATATCTTCAACAACTTATTGAAGTGTTGCGTAGTGCGTACATTCACAAAAGAAAGTACATGTCAGATACACAGACAAAAGCGGATACTATTGAAAAATCTGTCAGAGGCGAAAAATTGTCCATTGCAAAGATTTCCAGGATAGAAACAAAACTGTAGATGCTTGTTCTGACTGTAAAATACCAATAGGTGGAAAGTGTACAAATATATAAAAAGAATTTAACCAAAATGTGCATGACCTATGTAGGAAATCTCGACTAGTAAGAAACTAAATATTTCTTTTCAAGTTGTCTGTATACTTTATTAACTGTATACAATATTCCATATTGTATACAGTTATTAAGATATTACAATAATAAGATATTACAATATCTTATTATTTTTTATCACTTATTATAAAAATTTAAGGTTAAAAATGAATAAATGTCATTGCAAAATAATTATAGCGTACTTTTAGCTTAACAACGCGGGTTTTTATTAATTGGGGTCGATTTGACCCAGCCCGCGGTTTTAGGTATACCGAAACTACCGCGGTTCTAGTGATAAACATGTTTATATATTAATAGTAATTATTTGATAAAAAGAAACTAAAATAAATTTTTCTTTGTTAACCTAAGTAGGAATTGTTTTTATTTATTTATTTTTTTAAAATTATTTGTTATGTTTAAGGGAAGTAGGAAACCTCTATACCGACAATGTTAAATTGGCTGTATTCGATGTACCGTTTCTCAAAATCTGTTACATGTACATATGTGAAACTTTTCATACATTTAAAGTACACCATTCTCATTGTACTGAAATGAGCTTATAGCTAATTTTGAATTTTTTTATAATTTATAAAATATTTTATCAAATATAGTGAAATTTAATACATTTTTCACATAAAAAAACTGCAAAAATAAATTTCTGAGTTTTTTACCAAAAGCTAATTTCAGTATGTATTAGCCATCATTATAAATATATCGTAAAAGATTTACATACCTGTGATCAATGGTTTCTCAGGAAAGGTACATCGAACATCAAAATTTATATTTTGAGATAAATTGATTTTAATGTATACATAGGGAGACTTCTAATAGTCTAGGAAATAAATAAAAAAAAATAAAAGGCTCAATTTACAATAAAAGATAAATGTTTTGGCTTATATAAGACGTTCAAGTTTTAAGCAAAAACGAAGTACTTTGTTTACATTTTTCGCCATTCAAATGGGCGTGGCCCAGTTTCAACAATCATTTAAAAATAGGTTTTAAGGGCTTCTTATTACCCAAGAGGTAAAAGTAAGGTATTTTTAGAAAGGTTAAAATCTATACAATTTGAAAATGTAGAAATCTCAAATTGTCAAAAAATAAGATTTTAACTTTCCAACATCTCTTGATGAAGTCAGAAAATTAAATATTTTTATAAACGTTCACGCAAAATTCAAAATTTACTCTTATTGATATAGGAAAATAAATTGATTAAAAACTTATAGCTAATGAATGTTACTCCATTTGAATGCTTACACGACTTTTTTTTTCATAAAATATATTTAGAGTTATAACTTAAAACTTAATCCTTGTGTAAATATTACAAATTAACTTTGAGTCCCTTGTCAACAATATATTTCTTCCTGCAAAGGAGTAGAGACATTCTTTTTGACAAACATAGAGAGTTTTCCTCAAATGAAGTATATAAATAACAGGAACGCAGTTAAATATTCAAACAATTAAGAATACTTTCCCTCTCTAACTCTTTTCTGCTTTAAAATGTCAGATTTAAGACTTGATAACACCTCGGGCTATTTTATATTTCTAATGAGTTTCTTGCGTTGGGAAGATATGCGTTGAAATGCTTATGGAGAAGACAAATCTCTTACTCGGGGTAATTTTCCTTTGAATTTATAAAATACGAAGTAGGAATGTATTGTTGTGATAATATTGCTTGGTCGGAGAAGAGGCCACGCGCCAAGTTGTTTATGTTCGCCAAGAAGGGCGATAACATTACAATATGGTTACCTTCATATGTTTGCAGTTTTTGGAATATTACAAGTTTCCAGTACTTTTTAATTAATATTCTTTATTAATGTTAAAAAATTATGCAATTTTTTTATTAATAATATAATAAAAAAATATAATTATTATTATATGTAATAATCATATAGCATTCATTATTTATAATTGTTTTTTTATTATATATATTTATTTATTATTACATATTATGTTATTTATTTATAAATATTACTTTACATGAGTATTCTTATGAATAATTTTTATATTACAAAAGGTGATTTTTTTTCTTTTTTATAATTACTATTAAATTGTATTATATGGTTATTATGATATAAAATAATTAGTATTAAATCATGCTATATGAATATTATATACAATTACTATTAAATTATAATATAAGATTATTATTATATATACTGCATAATATTATTAGTACATGTAACTTTTTATTATATTATATTGTTATTCATTATTTATTGGTTGATCTTGCTTATTCTGAACCTCTTCCTTATATTCTTCTTTTGAAATATATTTCAATGTATGTTAAACAATTTTTTAAAATTATCTTCCTGTCGATTTGATACTGCTAGGCCGCCATCTTATATTCTATTCCGGCGACAACAAGCACTGCTTGGCGTGATTCCTTTATCGCGCCAAGCGCGTTTGGCGTTATGCCCTGTGATATATAACTAGCATCATAGGGGATGTATTTTACACTCAAGAACTGGTTATGTCAAAACGACTCCAAACTCTTTTATTATTCTCAAAATAAAATATTGACCACTATTATTTTCTACACGCCATGCTTTCATTTCATTTTAGTATTAAGAGCATTTTATTGAATTATGCAAAAGTATAATTCGATAATTAATTTCTTTCCGATGACAACGAAATTTGGTTACACATGTCTTATCTTAAAAACACAGAAATCCTTAAGTTAATAAAGCTCAAAATTGGGGAGGGAATTTAAAATTGTTCCAAGGTAAGGTAAAAATATAAATCTGGAGACAATTTATGAACTAATTTGATATAAGGATGCTACGGGCCAAGCAGCACTTGTTGTCGAGTGTTATAAAATCCAAGATGACGGTCTATGGGTAACAAATCGTCAGAAAATAATTGTAAAGAACTGTTTCGAAATACATCGAAATATAGTCCAAATTAAGAATATAGGAAAATCTTGAAAATAAAACCAATATCAATCAATAATGAATTTCAATGTAATATAATAAAAATCATATTATCTAATAATAATGTTATGTAATACATAAAAATCGTATAATATAATTTAACAGTCAAAATTATGTATAATATTCATATAATAGGATATAATAGTAATTATTATACACAAAAATAATCATATAATTTAACATTACTTATAAAAAAGAAGAATTATAATGTAATATAATAATATATTATATATAAGAATATATTCATATAACTTAATAACTATAAATAAATAACATAATATGTAATAATATTTATAAATACATATAATAAAAAAAATATTATAAATAAAGAAATAATATTTATTATGTATAATGGTTGTATATTTTTATATTATATTATAAATAAAATAATTTCAAAAATTATATTAAAATAGTAATGCATATTAATTAAAAAGTGCTGTGATAACTTGCAATATTCTGAAAACTACGAGTTTCGGTGATGAATTGCATTGAACAAGGAACTTTTAAAAATATGCATTAAAATAAAAATTAATTAAAAATTAAAATTAAAATTTAAAATAAAGTTTAAAAGTGAGATATGCAGCAATAATTAAAAAAACAGGTCTCATAGTTCTTTTTTAATAAAAAATCCCTCGGGTACTCACCAGTGATATTAGAAAAAGCCATATTTGAAAATAGCACAATTTACAACAGAATACTAAAGCAGCTTTCTTGAAGAATGATTGCAAAGAAAATGGTTACATTTTCTAAAATATCAAATTAAAATCGTCTGAAATTAATAGAGTTACAGCGAGAATAAAAAAAAAACAATAAAAATTGTCCAATATACGTTAATCCCATTACAACCACATTGCTTGACGATAAAAATATCAAGGTAACCATTTTGTAATGTTATCGACCACCTTGGCGATCATAAACTACAACTCAGCGAGTAGTACCTTTATAGTGTTACGAAGTTTCTGTAAATAGTGTAAATAATTTGTATTTGGGTGTTTAATGCATTTATATGTTATATTTATTTCATGTTAAAATTGTACTATTCGCAAGCAATGCCGCCCCTTACGTTATAATGGCGATTCAATGAGAACTTGGCGAAATCTTGGCAGTAGAGCCAAGTTGGCATCATTTTTGGTTACCAAGTTGGCGGCCAATTTGGTGACTTTGGTGATCATTTTGGCGTAATTGGCGACTATGTTGGCGAGTTTTGAACCCTCTGGAATCGTCTAGAAAGTAGTGGATATCTCCACTAGTGTCACGTTCAATAACACAAGCAGTTATATTTCTGGAAGTTTCTATCGCGCCTTTAGATAAGATGCTCGCCGGTAAGGCGGAGGAGTCTGGATTAAAAACTAGCGAGTAGTGAGGATTGTTTTGACTAGCGGTTAGCTCGGCAGTGCTTGTGAATAATCTTTACTTACGTGTATTTTTAAACACTGGTTATATTGTGTTTGATTGCTGTTGCAGGTGTGAAGACCTTCGGATATTTACTCTGTGAATATTGCTGCTAAATCTTGTATTTAGAGGATTGGATTTTTGTTAATAAATTCGCATCGCTCTTGAAGAACTGTTTATTTTCTTTGTGATAGTTTTGCATAAAATCTTCGAACCCTCGGATCTACGTAACAATATCAAATTAGCATCCATTTTAAAATAATAAAATTTTTTTATAAGTATCGAATATAGCTGCCAATAATAATAATAGATCTACAACATCAAGTCTGGTATGATCCGTAAAATCTCAAAGTTATCGCTTAAAAAAGGAAAGACTACTTAGACTTATGTTTTTAAAATCGAGAGAGATATCTCAAGACTACGGTACATGTTAAAGAGCAAAATAAGAAAATATATCACAGTCTTGATTTTCTTAGAATTAATTGAAATTTAGCTTAAAAATATATGTAGTACTGTGTTTATATTTACTGTTGGAGGAAAAAAAATTGAAAATAATTTTCGTATGCGTAATTGATTGAGTTTAATCAGCTATTACATTATTTAGCCAGGGGCTATACCTTATAAAAACTGATTAAAAGGGTGCTTAATACTCTCAATAAACTTTCAAAAATTATTAAAGAATTGGAGGTGGTTATATAATGGAAATATTTAGCCAGAGTTTAATCAGAATTTGAAAAAGAATATTATTCACTAAGGAAGATAAAATATTTTTCTTCCATTTATTTGTGGCTACTTCGGTAAAAATATTTTTCCATCCTAAGTTTTGCATTACTCATTTAATGTCTAATGTTGATCTGTGTAGTAAACCAATTATTGCTTGTCATAAACAGTTGACAAAAAAAACTGTGAAAGGATTTAATAAGAGTTTCAGAAGCAAGAATAACATTAAGAAACATTATGAAAATTATTTGAATATTGTAATATTCTGGATAATTCTCAAGTGTGAAAGTTATCCATTCCACCCCCCCCACCCCCCGCGCGCGCGGAGTTCCGTTAGATGTTTTTAAATAATTATAACATAATTACTCAAAAGGGAAATGGTAATTTGTAAAGCATATTTTTAAGTATTCTTCTGGATTTTATTTCAGATAATTTAGGTATACTACTAATTTATGACTCATTATAATTTCTATAGATTATTTTGCGTGATTTTCCATATGAGCAACTGCATTGTAGAACTATTGGTAAAAGTGGTGCTAATTTGATATACGAGTGCTACGTGTCAAGTTGTTGTTTATGTTCGCCAAGGTGTGCTATAACATTATAATATGGTTACCTCGATATTTTTATCACGTGGTGATTTAGTTGCCATGAGAATGACGTATATAACAGTTAATTTATATTATTTTTTTCAAGCGGTAGCCCTATTAGATTCAGACGATTTTAATTTGATTTCTCTAAAAACTTAACCATTTCCATTGCAATCATTCTTGAAGCCAGCTACTTCAGTCTTCTGTAGTATTTTGTGCTGTTTTCGAACATTGAAATTTCTTTTATCATTGGTCAGTAACAGGTTATTTTTTTTAAAGAATATGAGGGCTGTGCTTTTAATTATTGCACGTTACCACTTTATTTTACATTTAAGTAATGCATTTTCAAACGTCCATAGTTCGATGACAGTTTTTGGAATATTGTAAGTAATCTCAGCAGTTATTAATTGATATTTATTATTAACTTTAATACATATTGTGTAATTATTTAATTTATAATATAATATAAAAAGTACAATTATTATATATAATAATATTTCATTATATTATTTATTATTATAACATAAATTATTTATTTATTTATAATTATTATTATTATTACATTATATGAGTATTATTGTACATAATAATTATCATTAAATTATACCATATGAATATTATCCTATATAATAATTAGCATTAAATTATATTATACGGTTATTATTTTCTATTACATTATATAATTATTAGTACAAAAAATTTTTATTATATTACATAGATATTCATTATTGATGGATATTGATTACTTTCAATCAGTTTCTATATATTCTTTATTCGAAATACATTTCAAAACAGTTCTTAAATTTATTTTCCTGACGATTTGTTACCACTAGGCCACCATCTTGGATTCCATTTCATTTAACAACAAGCGCTGCTTGGCGCGTAGTTCTTGTATATCAAATTAGTTCCATATAAAAATATTCTATAATGTGTGTCTACAGTTACCAAGCAATGCACTCATCAACAGAATATGCTGTAGACTGATTGACTGCTTATTAACGTCGGATTTATACAGAAGTAAACATGCAGGCTACTGGTAACGTACCTCAGAGCTTCTCATTGTTCAAATTTCCACATTACTTTCGAAACCACAAAAGAATCTGCTATAGTGAAATTAAGAAATGAGGTAGAGTACATAGAAAGAATATTTTCCAATTTTCGAGTTTAGTGAATCTGCAAATGTCCAATTACAACGTGATGCTCACATCAATAATATATAATGAAAAGTCATGAGCAAAATATTCTTTCACGAAGTTAATATAAGAACGCATGCTATGAATTTCTTAGAAAAATGTACATAAAATATTAAATTTTTCTGTTTAAAAAATGTGGCGGGTATTATTTTTTTTTCTTTAGCTCAAATTGTGTGATGCAATTTTTATTCTTAATATTATTTAGCTTGGAAACATCAAACGATATCATGATAAGTTAATGTTTATTAGGTAATTTCTTAATTATTACTCTTCCTTCTTCACTAGCTTCACTTATTTGACAGAACATTTCTATTCAACCTTTCAAATGTTTTGAAATGAAAGAGAGTGTGACGTCTCTCGCGTCCTTCTGCTAACATAACTCCTATGTTCTTTGACGGCCACGATTAATGGCAAAACTTTTCCAACCCAATACCAAGAAGAGAAACGGATCAAATATGTAAATGAGATATACTTTAAAAGGATAGAAGCTTTGATGATAAGATATAGCGCGGCAAGCTTAGAGATAGTTTAGTGTGGAATCATTCTGATCAATAGCGCGGCAAGCTTAGAGATAGTTTAGTGTGGAATCATTCTGATCAATAGCGCGGCAAGTTTAGAGATAGCTTAGTGTGGAATCTTGCAGATCAAGAGTTAGCAGTCCGATAGTTTTGGAAGGAATAGAAGTCCTATATAAAGAAGTTGGAATCGTCGTATATAAAGTGAATTTATAGATATCTCTCTTTAGGTGAAGGAAGGAGATCTGCAAAAGGTAATATTTGATATAGGTAGTTAGTTGAATCGGGTTATTTATCATAATTAAGATTAAAGGATCTAGTTGCGTGATCTGACTTAAATACAAGGTTTAATTGGGTGTTAACTCTCACTTTAAATAAAGTTGTCAAATTAGAATTAAGTAATATAAGTTATTCTTAATAAAAGTTGTATTAAGAACTACTATGTCTCATCATTTTGATAATCCCACACCTCTAGCTTACGCGGAACCGGAACGACATGGTCATCACAGGATGGCTATGTCGCAATGGCGCCCGAACGTGTATAATTCTGGGTTAGGTAATGTAGGTGGAAGTACTGTTCTACCTGAAATGTACTTTTCAGGGTCAGAGAACATTGCAGAGTTTATCGAGTCTATTGAGAATAACATACAGTTACTTGAAATCCCAAGTAATCTGTCATGTGCTTACTTAAAAAGTCATCTCAGGGGAAGGGCTCAAGATTGGTATTCGATATTTGGTTCGTTGTTAGTGCAAAATACAGCCAC
>BMAV01008220.1:14792-26766 GCA_019973955.1 Trichonephila inaurata madagascariensis | reverse complement strand
CATTTTGAAATAACGCTTGCATAAATAGTGAACATAATTTTCCTAAATATACTATAACAGCAATACGTATCTCTTATAGTTTGTATTAGAGTAAAGTAAATTTCATTAAAATAGGCATAGTTATCAATTGGTAACGCTAGCAAACTGCTTTTTCAATTCCTACTATTAGTTCATACTCTCTCTCTCTATATATATATAAGGATAATTATATTAGATTTAAAATTAAATTTCATATATAAAACTTAAAACTCTTATTTTCCATTACATCTTCAAGTATTAAATCAATCACCCAATTATTTCTCCGAAACAATGGCCCAAACTCAAAACACTTCTAATCCCGGATCATTATTTTTTGCAGTCTATATGTCAGCATTAACTTTAAAGTATAACCCATAATTAAGAAGGTACTTCACATCTGGGCTTAAGTGGTAAAAACACTTAGATTTCACTTTGGCGTCGTTTTTTCTCTCAGTGAAAGAACATGTAGATGGCCCTGAATAAAGATCGTTTTCAAAAATTGAGATTTATTCCGCCATGTTTCAAGTCAGAACCAATTTTAATTTTTAAAAACGGGCTTTATTCACCGAACCATCTACCAGCCCAGATCTGAAGTATCTTCTTAATTATGAGTTATAATTGAAAGTTAATGCTGACATATAGACTATAAAAATTAATGATCTGGCATTAGAAGTGTTTTGAGGTTGGGCCACCTGTTTCGGAGAAATAATTGGGTGATTAATTTAATACTTGCAGTTAAATAATAACTTAATAATAACAGTTAAGTTTTATATATGGAATTTAATTTTAAATCTAATTTGATTATATATATATAAATATATATATATATATCTTGTTCAAATTTTCAATCGTTGATAAAATATTTTTCATTCATCCACTCAAGTTCAAATACATTTTTTTTAAACTTGTAGTGGATGACACTTGATGTTAATATAGTTTTTCTCAAATCATAATTCATTAATTCCATTAAATTAATGAATAAATAGTAACAAACAACAATTATAGTCTAACATCATATATGAAAAAGGAAAATCGCTCGTTGCGTTCCTGTAGCGCAATGGAGAGCGCGTTTGACTTCTAATCCAAAGGTCGTGGATTGGAATCCCGTCTGAGATGTTCTAATTTCCTGGAATGTGATTTATTTTTACTATACTACTTAATTAGAATAATTAGTTTTAATTAATTAATAAATAGTAACAAACAAAAAAAAGCTGTCCAACACCCTATATAGAACGGAAAGTATAAAAATTGCAAGGCAAATCTTTTTTCATTTTGTCACTTAATATTGTGATTCTGGCATATGGATATACATATTTATGTTAATTGTAACTATTTAATAAAAAAGAACCTAAAATGAAATTTTTCTTTTTTTAGTAATTGACTTTTTTTTTTATTTTACTTTTCCAAAATAAATTTTGTCATATATTCTGAAAAATATCGTTTATTTATTGTAATAATACTGCCTCTGACTTTTTCCGAAAATTTACCCCATAGGAATTTAAAAAAATAATCTCAAACATACAAATTTTTAGATATAAATATTTTTTAACATTTTAATTTGTAGTTTATGTTAATAAGTCCTTTCTAAACCTGAAGTTCATAAGGCAATATATAAAATTGAAATAAATTTCTGTTTGCCTTTGAAAATTTGAAGATTAATCGTGATTTTAAAAAATTGGAAATATCTGAAAAAACTTATGCTTTATTAAGTTGTTTAACATTGATATTTTGTGCTACCGTCACTTCGGTATTTTATTTCGATACTTTTATTTGAATCTTATTATAAAAACATACACATGGAATTTGATGAGTTACTTAATAAAATGAATTTTTAATTCTATTATTAAGTTAGAGGTTTTCGTATTATAAAATATGGATCTATCTATAAAGAAATAACACAAATGTAATATTTTCACTAGAAAAAAATGTTTTGAACCCTAATACTTTATTACACAAAGACATAAATAGCAAAGAAATAGTAACATAAACTCACGAGGATAAACGACTAAAGACAAAAGCGTTTTCTTCGCTCATTCTAGATATTTCGATTTTTAAGTCTTTCTACTGGAAGCTTCTCGAACATTCGCTAATCATACGATTTCCGGTTTTTAATACGCTGGTTGGTCAGATTCGGTGGCTGATGCAATATTGCTTTTCAGCATAAAACGTATTTTCGTGGATGTAGTTTGGGTTAAAGTAGTATTTCTCGATTTGGGATGAAGGAAAATAATTTGTCATCACGTAAATTCTTAGAAAATTCAGAATCATTAGAATTTAAATAAAAGTTTAAATAGATAATTATTACTTATTCACAAACAAATATATTCACTCAGCTACATCCATATATGCACCTATTGGGGAAATCAAATATATTTTCAGACTGTTACCCATGGCTCTTTACCTGTAACTTTTTTTTCTTCAGTTATTGATATTTTCATAATTTTACTTTTTAAGCTTAAAAGAAATACATAATGAAAGTATTTCATTTTATTGGTTTTGCCGTTAATGTTTTCGAGGTGAAATATGATACCATTGCTCATCTCTCATTACATTATTATTCAAAAGACTTCTTCGCAAATGAACAAGTTCGACAATTAACAAAAATGACAAATGTTTGTCGTTTCGCAAAATATCTCTTTAACGCAGCACAGCCTTTCAAATAGTTTTGTATCTAAAATATGTGATGTTTCCCTGGAGGATATTTAATTTCCTCTTTTACGAAAACCTAATTAAAATATGAACTGGTCCGTATACAAATTAAATGCACTTCACGACATCTTTAACTAAAAGTCATGAAAAAATTTCTTGATTTTGTGTACATTTAACTAATTCGTCTTAATATATGTTCCTTTCCTTTTAGATATTTCACTTTGTTCAAAAAAGTAAGCTACACTTTACGAAATAATTCAGGTACTTTTAATGGACATGGACAGCTTAAACAGATAAACATACATATTTCTTATTAATATGCATTTATAAAGAACAGTTATAAGGAGTATAGTACAAAATAAAATACATTATTTTGTTGCAATTGCTTTTTTAAATTAATTCTTAGGATAGATTCCATTCATCAAATTAAAATAATAATCCCCTTCATTAGAATAAGCAATTGTCTGATTTAAAAAAGCATGCAAAACGTATTTCCAAAGCTAATATTTGGGTTTGAATTATTCATGTAATTTGCATAAACGAATTTAAAATTGCAATGTGCTAAAGATGTTACATTATACAAGTAAGTGTAACTGAGAGGTCAGATCCATATTATTATTCATAGACTAACTCATTGAATTATATTTTTCTAAGCAAATATATTAGAATCCAAAAGTTTTAAATTTTTTCTTAGCATGTTAAGTTTAGCTGCAAGGTTTTCAAAACACTCAGTAATGCAAAAATATTCTTTAAACTAAATTTTTCAATTATTATTGTATTCATGGAAATAAATTAAGAAACTTGTATTTAGGACTGCTCGATGAAGTAGTTATTCAGATAATATATACATTTATTTTTCTATGTGCATGACAAAATTCCGTACAAGTTGTCTTATTAATTAAAAAATGAATTCTGTAGAAGTTTGTTTTTGGATTTTAATGGAACATTTAAGGTAAGTAGCATAAGTATATTCAAAGATTAAAAGAAAGTTAAAAAAGTTATGGCGGAGTTTCATTAAAAGAAACGTATGTTTCAATATAAAAAATTGCCAATTGAAATCTTGATTTTATTCTCATTAATGACCGTTGTTCACAATTGCGATGTAAGTCACCACTAGCCCTCGTGCTGCAACAGAGGGAAAAATAAATTAAAATCAAATAAAATTCAACTAATGCAACTAATTTGATATAAGAGTACTACGCGCCAAGCGCAGTTTGGCACGATTAAGGAATCACACCAATGAGCGCTTGTTGTCGACTTATGTGAAATCCAAGATGGCGGCCTAGCGGTAACAAATCGTCAAGAAAATAATTTTAAAGAACTGTTTTTCAAATATATTGAGAAATATGCTTTAACTGAAGAATACACAGGAATTGATTCAAAATAACCAATATCAATCGATAATTAATATCAATATTATATAATAAAAATGATAGATACTAATAATTATTTTATATAATATATCATTATTACTACGTAATATAATTTAATAGTAATTATAATATATATTCATATTTATATAATTTTTATATAAGAATAATTATTATGTATAATAATGCCCACATAATATAATAGTAATAAGCAAACATAGGTAATATTCATGAATAAAATAATTATAAATAAAAAAACGTAATATAATAATTATTACATATAATAATTGTCTTTGTTCATATTATATTATTAATAAAAAATTACATAATATATATGTATATAATTAAAAATGAATATCAATTAATAAGAACTGATAACTTGCAACCTTCGAGAAACTGCGGATTCCTTCAATGAATTTCATCGAAAAAGGAACGTTCAAAAACGCATTATTAAAAAGTAAATTAAGGTGAAAATGAGTGATTTATAGTAATAATTAAAATCGCTGTACGCATTCTTTTAAAGAAATATCTACTGGTACTCACCAATGATATTAGAAATATCCATATTCGAAAAAAGCACAAAATACAACAGAAGACTCAAATTGTAGAATAAAGAACAAATATGGTTAAATTTTTAAAGAAATCGAATTAAAATCGTCTGAAATTAATAGGGTTACCTCAAAAAGAACCTATTAAAACGAATTCTAATATACGTTATCCTCATGGCAACCACAACATCACACGATAAAAATAGCAATGTAACCATATTTTAATGCTATCGCTCATCTTAGCAAAAGTAAACAACTTGGCACGTAGCACTCCTATATATATATATACCAAATTAACACCGAAAAACTGTTAATTTATATAAAAAAATATCAATATCACGATAAAAAAACCACCCCATACCAAAGTAAGAATATTGAATCTCCACTGCTTTAAAACTCGAAAACCTTTATCAAATCATACGGCGAGTATCCTCTTCATGAAATTGATTAACAATGTGAGCTCTGTGTGGGCGCACATTATCGTCAATATTGTAATCCCATAGCACCCAGAATAACCTCACATAGACTAGACGTCTGTAGACTGTTTGCTTCAAATTTTTCTTCTAAAAATATAAAAGTTATGAATAAGCTGAGGAGCCGTTGCCCGCCAATGTTGTCGTGTGCTTATGCCAAGTAGCGATCCTGTGGAGATGCTGTTGTTTTGTAGTGGGCTTGGTCGACCTTCTTGGTGACAGTTCCAGTTGTTTGCAACCACTTTCAGTACCCCTTGTAATCATCGAGCTACCTTCTCTTGTTATTGACCAGCTTCAAGCCAGCTAGCGGTTCTCCATCTTAAAGAATTATTCCAAACAGGCTGACTTGTGCTTGTTTTAATGCACAGTATTCACAAACTGTTCGCAAAAGTCCCATATCTTTATACACTTTCAAACCAGTAGTTTTTTTAAAACTAGTGCTAATCAACTTCTTTTCCTGAAACGAAGGTCGATATTGAACTACAGTTCTTCAAAATATATAAAATGCAAATTCTATCAATTTTACTGGAGGCAATTTAGAGTTATCTCGTAAAACATGTTCGTGATCTTAATTTTTGGTATGAGTGTAAATGTATGAGCCCTAGTGGTAGCGTATCGCGCTTCCACACCACAGTTTCATTGTTTTATCATCGGGATGGGCTAGGTAGACTCAGCCTTTCATCCCTTTAGTGAGTCGATAAAAGAGAAAAAAGCTTGCTTGGGGACTAAACACTGAGGGTTTCGTTTCAGGCTTACTACCACCAGCTCGGAACATCTGCTCAGGCACCTTAGCTCCCAATGGTCACGTATACTTATATGGGCACAGTAGGCCTTGACCCTAATGGGCTGTAGTGCCAATAAGTTTAGTTTAGTTTATATGTATGTCTTCGGAATAAAATTAAATTTTTCGTAATTCTAAAATATTTTCTCTTCTATATTCATTATGTATGTATTGAAATAGATCACTTTCATTAATCCCATCTAGGTGCTTCGTTTTGTACCGTTTTAGATTGTACAAGATATTAGCCATTAAATATTGTTTTTTTTATTTTTAACTATGACATAATTATTTAACTGAAAAATATTATGTTGTACTATCAAATAAAAAAATAGTTAATATAAGCCTAAACTATAATTTCTCAATTATATTTAGAAAGCAAGACTAACGCTAATATCTAAGTAAAGCAATTTAGTACTATAGATGAGGGGGAAAATATCCATTGAAAGTAGTATTTGTAAATGGACAAACGAAACCATGAACTAAGAAATCATAAGAGAGTAAATAGCGAATAAACTATTATAACTACTATTCTTAAAATTACTTCATTTTTATTTATCAAATTTACGGTAAAGCAATATAATAGCTAATAAAACGAAAACTCCACTTACATCTTAAAGGCCTTTTACAGTGGAAAAACATTGCTTTTAAAGAGATGTTGACAACCATGAGGGGGGCATGTGCTATATCTGGTAATAGCTATGAGTACGACACAAGAGTGGTATGCTTACAGTTAAAGAAGTAATTTGTCAAGAAACAATCACGTACGTCATTCTTAACTAAAACTCGTTTTAATCATCTGAATTATTTTCCGGCTTGCAATGCTCTATTCTATTGATGTCTAATAAGAAATTTGTTTTGAGAAGGTATTTGAGATTTGTTGACTACATCAGAATTTGTTAAGGAACATTCTAAAACAAGTAAAAACTATCTAAACAGAAACGGATCTAAATTTTTTCTTTAATCTAGAGTTCTGACTTTCAAAAGTTTGTAATATACTTATTACGTTTCTCTATTATAAATTTGATTTAAAGTAAAATTCATCGTTGCCTTTGAAAAGCATAGAAAAAAAGGTAATCCTAAAAAGTTTTAGTAAATAAACTAATGAATTCGTATGAAATAAATAATTCATACCTTTACATGTAGTTAATATTTTTTGCATCAAATGTATAAAATGAATTTCAAATTAGAAGGAAAAAATCCTGAAAATTTCAGACATCTAAAAGAGGAAATGAGATATGTAATAAAAGGAAACTTTTAGCCACATATATTGTTGAACATGTTTGTTATATTTTATTTTTATGTGTTGTTTCATGTTTCATTTTATTTTTTTTTTATTTATTTTGTAAGCAAGAATTTGTATTTATTTTGAATTATTCCACGAAAATTTGAATTTAAAATACTGAAAGAAAGTTTAATAACTGTAGCACCACATCACTTCAATACTAAATAAACTAAAACTAAATAAAAATTAAATTAATTAAAGATATTTAGTATTGATATTATTTCAATACTATAATTTAAGTAAATGAAGTCTTAAAAAAGTTATTCAAAGAATTTTTCAACAACATTTTAAAAATTTACTGCTTTTAAAACTCGTATAGAATCATTGCACGATAATGTTCTCACGTCATACAACTCCGTTTTCTCTTCTGTTTATAAATTTATTCTACGTCAAACAACTTGAAGTAAGCCAGTAAAACATCGTCTATTGTGTTAAAATACTTTGTATTTTCAAATTAAACCGTTAACTTTTTTTTTGTGTAACTTCTCGTCTGCGCGTATCTCAAAAATTTCAGAGTTACCCTCGTATTTTGGAAGGATACGGATAGTCAAAAGTACTTGAATTTTAAGTTGAGTATTTATCAAAGTAATTAAATAATTTCTAAATTTTTTTTGTTTATTGTATTATATGAAGTATGTCTATTATTTAACCCTTTATTTGCCGCATTATGATTTGCTGCAATTTTTTTTTTTGAATTTATAGTTTAAAAATTAAGAGATACACATAAATAAAAATCTCGACTTTGGGAAATTTAAGCCATTGGAGCTAATTAACCAAATTGGTACTTTAAAGTACTATCAGTTCACAAAGGTCTAAATGTTTTCAAAATACGAAAAGACCGAATGACTTTTTCAACGCATTTTTAACAAAATATATAACCAGAAAACACTAATATATTACAGCACAAAATATTTATTTTTAAAGATTATGACATTTTAAAAATTTATTTACTTTTGTACTCATAAATTTAACTTGATGATATTCAAAGAAAGAGTTTTCCTTCATTAATACTCAAAAATTCATTACACGGTGTGCTTTTTGAGTGAGGTTCCGATTGTATGTTTTTTAAAGCACTGAATCCTGGGGTAGGAAATACTGTATTTTCTTAACATGAATTACTGCACCTTGAGTCTTGTTCAATCTCTTGATCGTCATCTTAAGAATATAACGAAAATTCCAGCAGATAATTTGCTTGTACTTCTTCGTCTGAAAAAAAATCCTCTGATAGTACATCACTAATTTCATATGTTAGGTTCTGTAATAAATATATAACCTCTTGAAGATTGAGACTCTTTTTTCCAGATATTCTAAGAAAAGCGGGGGATTAAATAATAATAATAGCACCTTGAAAACTACCATTATTGTAAAATCTCAGTTTCACATGAGGTAATTAAAATGTTGTTAATTTTTGAAATAAGAAAAGATACTTCATTTAATTTAGTAGCAAAAAATTTAGAAATTTACTGAAAATTTAATATAAAAACAATAAAAAAGCGAAATAAATAATTTAAGCTAAAAAAAAATGCCAGAAAAAAAAAGAGTAATTCTATTGCATTATAGTGATGACTCTGCAACACAACAAAATCAATAATAAGTCACAGGACGGGGAAAAAAATTAGGTTTTTACTCCAACATCGAGTGTGCTGTCGATATTTGTAAGTAACACAAAGTTATTCAACTGTAAAATGAATTATATATCTCTTAAAATAAATTGTCAAATCGTTTTCTAAGGTCTTCATTAACATAAAAAAATATGGCATTTACCTTTTGACATTAACTACTTTTTTGGAACAAAAATGATAATTTTCGTAATCCGATCAAGATGTCAGCTGAAAACGCAACTTCTGCTATAAATCTATTCGCCTTTCTCGCTAAAATACTCCTCATAGAACCCATGCTGACATATATCTTTAAAGAGTGAATTTAGGAGAATATTCCTGCTAAGTATCGTTAGAGTGGTGATAAAAGTGGATATTTTAGGTAATTTTAATGTGAGTGGTACTTATAAATACCGTTGGTAGGTAAAGGGTTAAAAAAAATAAGGATACTTTAAAAAAATAAATATTAATAATTGAGTAATTACATTTAGAATTTGTATATATAATAATTTTATGAAATTATTATGAGAACATTTCTAACTTACACTTTATTTAATATTATTTTATGTAAAAGATTATATCAACTCGAAGCATTAAGAAAAACGTATCTTCATACCACAACGGATTTATAAAAGACGATGTCGATGAATTCCAAGAAGGGCACCGAGAATCAATCCGAACTCAGAATTTATACTAATTGATGAAAACTCTTAGATAATTTAATGCATATATCTAAAATTGTGTCACTTTCCAGTTTTCTAAGATTAAGAATTTATAGCTCTAGTCACATTTCATAACCTCACTGACAAATTCTACATGACATTGGATGATGGTATTTAAAATTATTCGATTCAGACGATATCCGAAACATCTGTTGAGGAATTCCCTCAGGCCATGCAAAGTTGCCGTGACCGTGTGAAGCATCGAAAATTGAAGATTCCAAGACTATGTGAAGATGAAAGGTTTGTCGCGCAGTATATTGTTAATATTTGACAGAAAGTTCGAAATAATGATGGCAAGGATTTAATGCATGGAATAGGAAAATGGAGAAATGTTTATCGAAACACTTTAAGTGATTTTAATCACATTGTTATTATTAAATTTCTCTTTTGATTTGCCTATAGAAAAATCTGCAACAAAGGCGAATACATTTTTATTGTAAAGTTTTTAAAACTGATTATTGTTAGAGAATTTTAAGTGCTTAAATTTTTTTTCGTATTCTGCCTTAATGTCAGATTAAGTAACTTTTAATAAAAAACTTTTAAAATGTCTTTCAGTACTTAAGCCTTATACGATTGACTAATTTCTTCAAATCAAAGGATATCGCCAAAATATGCTAGTGGAAACTATTTTCGTTTCCACTAGCATACGTTTGGTGACATTTATTGATATGGCGAATTTGGTTGACAGTATAACTGTTTTTTATGATGCAGGTATTGAAATCATTGAATAAAAACATAGAATTCAATTTATTTCCATGCAATTATTATTATAAGAGTTCAATTAGAAAACGTAACGATATTTTGGGACGATTTTAAAGAGCTTGAGATTTTGAGGAAAAAAATTTACCATCCATTATGCCATGCATCACACTATCATCCTAGTTGTTTTAATGTAGAGCTAATATGTTTTCTTAGAAGGATTAGAAAGAATTTTTATCTTAGTTTCTTTACTTTAAAAGTCCATTTTTTTTAATATCCTTAAAATAAAAGTCGCAAAATTCAACAGACGATTTGAGTCGAGATTTTGCGGAGAGGTTGCTATCAGTTAGATGCTAATTTTTATTCAGCCAGCTAAAACTCATGGTGGCTGAGTGCGATTTTAAAAGCACCCACACAATTTTATTCAGTAATTATGGATCAGTATGCTGGTCATTAATATGGTGCGTAGCAAAATAAAAGCTACTCACAAATACATTGTTATTTGTCTATGTGTGATTTGAGACATAATCTCTTCGTGTACTCGAAAAAAAAAACATTTTATTTTTATCCTCGCCCAAAAAATACAGAGAACACTATCAATTATTTTCTTCATAACAATCCAATACTAAAACGTACTCGAAATGGTGTGCCTAATTAATGTCAAATCTCCATCAGGATTAAATCAATTACTTATGCCCACTCATAAGCTTGTTTAATATACAGGTATATGACAAAATAATAAGAACACCTGTGAAAATAGGAATGTTTTTATTATTAAAAGGTTTGGGCCACTTTTAGTCTAAATGGTAGCTTGTAATCGATTTGGGATAGACAAATAAACGTCTTGAACAAAGTTCATCGGAATTCGATTTGACAAAGTCCATTGGACTTTGCTCTAAAAAAACCCACAGGCACTCAATGATGTTCAGATCGGGTGACTGGGGACACCATTTTAGATGTTCCACTTTATCATCATGCTCATGTTACCCAGTTTGAACACAGCGAGAAATGCGAACAGGGGTGTTGTCTTCTCGCAGTACTGGACGTTCTCCCGGAAAGAGAATCTGAAGCATAGAGTGAGAAGAATCTGTGAAACTGCTTCGATAATGGTCGTTTTTGATCATCAACCTTAAGGTATCCGACTACGTTCGGAACCGTGATTTTAAAAAGGCACATAAATGGATAATTTTCATGATATTTACTGTCTCTTAGACTAGAATACATGTATAAAATTGTTTTAAGGACATTTAACAAAAAATATATTTAAATACAATATTTTGGCTAAAAATTAACTTAGAATAACCTTTTTTCAAAATGTTCTCCTTTCGTCAAAAATGCTTCTATTATAAAAATATTTTGCCTGTATATAGCTCAGACCTCTGTACAGAGGCTCAACTATGATTTTTGAAAAGTTCACATTATTTTCAGAGTTACAACCATTTGAAGTAATTATAGGCTTTTTTTCTTAAAATTTCTCACCTCTGTTGTCGTAAAACACGGATAAACCCATTTCTATGTTATATATTTCAAAAATTCTAGTTGAGCCTCTGTACAGAGGTCTGAGTTATATACCGGCAAAATATTATTATAATAAAAGCATTTTTCACAAAAGGAGAACATTTTGAAAAAATGTTTTCTAAGTTAATTTTTAGCTGAAATATTGTACTTAAATAAATTTATTTTGTAATACTATTCTTAAAACTGTTTTATATACATTTTCTAACCTAAGTGACACTAAATATCATAAATATTATCCATTTATACACTTTTGCAAAATCACGGTTCCGAACGTAGTCGGATACCTTAAGACAACGAGAGGCCCCATACACCCGAA
>BMAV01008219.1:0-13641 GCA_019973955.1 Trichonephila inaurata madagascariensis | reverse complement strand
TAAAAAATTCAAAGAACTGACATTTATTAAAAATTTTTTTCTATATATTGTGTGTTGATGCCAATAAAGTCTGCTTGGCGAGTGAAGTTTGCTTGATTTTGCCTGAAATTTCTAAGAATATTTAAATTAAAAATCATATAAACACAACAAAAGTGTATACAGGAAAGTAGTTGTAGACAATTGCATGTATTATTTAAAATAATAGCCTTAATTAACTTCCTGGATAAGTTCATTTTTTTATAGATACCAAGAAAGTTTTTATCATATTAAATCACAATGAAATTATCTAAAGAATCAAAATACGTTTTTTTTTATATATTTGATATGTTATTCCATGCTTATCAAAAATAAGACGGAAAATGCGGTTCTTCTGATATTCGTAAATCTAGAGGTTCCCAAACTTTTTTTTCTCACAGACCCCTTACCTTGTTTTTCGGTTTCGGGTAGACCCCTAATTACCTAATATTGATTTTCATAAATTTATCAAATTAAATGTCTTTTTGATAGCTTGAATTGAGCTACTTATTTTTAAAAATTTAAATTTTTAACTCTAATACATAGAATTTAAAACGTAAGAAACAAATGCTAATTAAATTAAAGTTTAATTTATAAATAAAATAACTGACCAACAAACAAATGTTTATAATGGAAAAGATGAATCTTGTGTTTCAATAACAAATTTTCAACCTTTGACTTCAATATTGTCAGATTTAACCTTAAACTACTCTGTTAGTAGAGTCCAATCTTTTTCTTTCTTTTTTTTATTTCGGAGATTGGCAATCACACTGAAACTCCCCTTCTCATTAGAAAAATCAATTAAAAACTTGCACAATACTCCATAATTCGGGATAAATGATAAATAACAAGTATGTTTTTTGAAGCTAAAATTGCTGACATCCGTTTCTAAACTTTAAAATCTCCGCTACTGTTTTCCCGATCACACACACAGTTCCTTTTGTAATATAGAATTTTATTTAATGTGATAATATGAATTCATTGATTACTGTGGTAATTACCATAGTCAAAGCAATCTCAAACCTAGTTTTGAAATATGAATATAGGGCTTTTAACTATCGAAAGTAGGTTAAAACATCTTCTTCTTGACAGAATCACTGTGGACAATTGAGAAACTGGAAAAATTCGTGACGCCCAATATTATACTCCCTTAGCTTAATTCTTGCAAGAAACGTTGAAATGATGATTCTTGTTTTAATAAAATTTATGCTGTCACCTTGTAACTGAAAATTAACCTCATTTAATTTAATAAATAGATCTGTTAAATAGGTAAAATTTGGTTTCTATTTGATTAAATTTTCTTTTAAAGTTATAGTCACGATCTGTTTTAATGACAGTCCTTATCGTAGACCTCTTTTACACCTCATATGCCCCCAAATTAATTTTTTTGCTAACGTGGACCCCTTTCAGGTCTTTACAGACCACTTTGGGAATCATTGGTTTAGACGAAAACTCTTTTCTTCGCGACCAATCTTAAAAAAAAATCTCGTAGTGCTTGCAAGTAATATAAAACCACGGAGACAGTAGTGGCTACAACGGCATCCATGTTAAATTCAATAATTCGAATAGCCATAGTTTGATATTTGGGCTACTTATTAGAAAAATGATATATGTAGTTATATATTGTAGATTAAACATGTTAGCGTTAAATATTTTCTCTCGGATAAGGTATTCCTCAATTAAAATTTCCATTTTTTATTTCAAGCTTTTGTTCAGTCTGCAATTGCGTTTGTAATTGCTTTTTTGTAACCAACGTTTTCCACCGGCTGAGCATTTTCGCGAAGTTTTATGTAAAACTCCACTAGTAGTTGTTATTGTAGCTTCCTCTTTGGAGCAGTGTGCTTATAGAACTGTCATGACATAAATGGTAAAAATACAGTCCAGTCGCCCATAGATTCTCAATAACGCGGAAACAACTTTCAAGAACATCTGCTAACAAATAGTTATGTGTACTTCTGATGATTTTTAAAGTACATTTGAAAATACCATAAAGAAAAATGTGTTTTAAGTATGCTAGTTAAAAGTTACAAAAATAGTTTAACTCACGTGTTTATACCAAATATTTTTATTTAAGAAAGATTTATTCAGTTTTTTTCGAATTCTTGTTCCTTAACAAACAAAAACTACAGCATAAATTAATTTATTCGAAATGGAACCGATGTTCTCTTTCATAATATCATTTTTTTAAATTCTCTGATAAAAATGAATAATCTTACATATTTGAAGGTCTTGCTTATTATAAATAAAGAGGAAATATTTTAAATACCACTAAATGCGGCGTATAACGTGTACCGCCGTATAATGCGCACCCATACACTGAAGCAGCAATTTTTAATTGTTAAGTATATTCCCCGTATAACGCAGATACCCTTTTTACAAAGAAATCTGAAATATACGTATACAATGCTTTTATTTTCAAGTAATTTATTCGAGATATTATTCCAAGCTTTAAAAGAAAATATATACTTTTAGAACTACAACTCTTAAAGCTCATAAGGAATGTTGTTTCTTTTAAATAAACAGTATTTTGATCTATGGTAGAAGTCAATTTTTTTCTACGAGCAACTTTTTTTATTTTCAAAGGTTTCACTTTATACTCGTCGTATAACGTGCACCCGTAAATTTCGGTCTTATCTTTTATATTAAAAATGCGCATTATACGCCGGATTTTACGCGGTATATATTTTTCTTAAGGTTTACATAATCATATTTTCGTTTCTTATTGTGAAACCACTCTTAATACAGATTTTCACTATGGGTTTTTGAAAAAAGATTTTGGTTATAGTTTGCTTTTTTTTTAAATATAAATTCAAATGCAAATTTTTGAATAGTTGAACTTGGAATAAACTTCTATAAAAAAAGGAAATGTTTAGAGTTTAAATTTCGTTTTATACTCATGATATAAAAGGAAAAATAATTTTATTCCAAGTATTCTATTTCCTTTTGTAATATTTCTCTTACTTTCATTTGCCTTCTATTAAGTATTTACAAAAACAACATCTGCCTGGAAAGTTTACTCGAATCGAAAATTCTAAAGTCTTCCACCACGTCTAGAAGGAAATGTTTTGTAACACGCCATGAGAAGACTGTCAGCTAGCAGAGTTCTCCGTAAAACGAGCCTCTAAGGTCACGCAGGGGCTGCTCTGTTTCCTGGGGCTATTTCAACACCTCGGTGAAGTATTCTGAACAAAGACTTTGAGGAAACGGAGCAAAAATATAATCACCATGGCAAAAAGAAAACTTAACGAGACAACTACAGTAGAAGAGAGATAGAACTAAAGAATGCGGACTAACATTACTTCAATTGGGAATCTTTCTACGACTTCTTTTCCCACTGAACTAACACATATTCTTTTTTTATTTCTTTCGTCAACAAAAGACAATTTATTTACACTTTCTTGACTACTATTCGGTTTTATTTCATGAATGCAGATAGCTTTCTTTTTGTCCTTATATGTAGCTTTCAGCAACACTTCTTTCATTTCTATTGTACCCATCTTTCGTTTTCTTTGAAAGAGATTTTGGGTTTTCAATTGAACATTTGAGGTTACATGAGTTAAGAAAACTTTTGCGCTCTTTCAGGTTTATTGAAATCACTGTAAAATTTTTTTTTATATTTCATTAAAAGATTTGTATAAAATGGGTATATAAACTAGATGAATTGGAATTCTAATTAAATGTAATGTCATTTCTATTTTAGAAGTATTTTGATAATTTGTGACTAACCTTATAATAAATATATGATATCCTATTTATATAAGATTAAAAACAACATCAATAATAAATACTATTTTATTATTTTTATAATAACTGTCAAATTTAAGCTTAAATAGATATTTCAATTCATGCAAATTTCTTCAAAGAAACGAGAAAGAAAAATATAACTAAAAATACATAAAACTTACTTATCGTTCCATTAAAAAAGCTCAAATCTATAATATAAGTGGAGACCAACTTATAACAAAGACTATTGCTAGGCTAAGAACAGGTCATCTCAGAAAAGATTAATAGGGATAGTCGAAGGACTTATAGGAATTGTTATAACGTTTGGAAAGCTAACACCCGCATTTTTTAATTTTCCGATATTCTTACTCCCCTACAAAAAAAGAGGGATCTTTATTCAACAAACCTCTATGTGGATAATATTAAAGGGGGTTGCCCGAATAGTCATCTGGGTCCATGGTACTGTCTCATTTGGTGCCGCTTATTGGATACGACATCATCATCATTAAAAAAGCTGCTTCAATAAAAGAGATGATGAAGAACTAAAAATAAGAGGGACGTTCCGAAAGTAAATTTCGTTATTTTTTTTCACCGAAAATTTTATTGCCAAAAATGCATTATGGCATCATGAGCTACACATACAAATTTTTCGACATTTTCGCCACCAATTGTGAGATATTAATTGTAGCATGCAGTCAGTTTAAAAATACACCGGAGCAAAGTAAGGAATTGTTGCACAGTTTGCTTCACCTCAGCAATGTTTTGGAAATAATGTCCCGAAAATGCGATTTTTATGCCAAGAACAAGTGAAAGTCCGATGGTCAATGTTGTTTTTATTCGTGTGAATGGGATGGGATACTCACTTCCACCTTCATCTTCCCCAGTCTATCTTCTATTTTTGAACTTGTAAAACCAGTGACCAACCATTTGACGAGACATTACCTCTTTACCAAACACCAGCCATACTAAACCTGCGGCCCGTGGGTCACATGTGGTTCACCAAATGTTTCTGAGTGCCCCGTTAGGCCTTTTGCACTAGAAAATTCAATAATTTTTTCAGATAACATTTTTTTTTCCTTTTAGTATGATGACTTTTAATTTTTCTCTATTTAAATAAATTTGAAACACAAATGCACAAGCAAGTCTGAACTATTTTAAACTAATATTACTGATTTAAGTCTGGAATTCAGTAAAAACTCTCTTATCCTGTACTTGATAAGTTTATGTTTGAAATACAAAAATAAACGAGGCTTTGTCAAAAGAAAAAATCAAATTATCGAAGTACATGGCAGCTTTTTTTTTGCGTAACAGTAGAATGTAGACAAAATCTTAGGGTCATAGATGAAAGAAAATAGAAACTACCTTTTAACTCAGCGATACTCAACCTGCGGCCCGCGGGCCGCATGTGACCCGTCGTGCCTCTCGAAGTAACCCGGTCATGGCCCGTTGCTCTGAGAAATTAATTAATTAAAGAACATTGTACAAAAAATTTGGCGGGAGATTCTTTGTCAAGAAATATATTATATCAATTTTCCTTTTTGTTGTTGGTATCGTACGGATACGAATTGATATTCTTTTTCTGTTTGGAACATTTAGGTTAGTGATAACAGACAACAGTGGAATTAATTTTTAACAATCTTTCATATCAACAAGAAAAATATTTAAAAAAATATATGGTTTAAAGACGTTGGAACGTTGACTATTTTGTGAAAAATCAGACAAAATTTATTAATTGTTTGATTTGTCACGAAAGGCTGTATTTAAAAATCCAATAAACAGGAATCATTCAATGACACTTTTCCTCAAAGATCCTTTAAAAAAGTGAAAAAAGGTTTTCTCTTAAATAATCCTTGCTACATCAACAAAGTTTTTTGTCAGTGGTAATATTACAGCGTAAAAAAGCACCCCAGAAGTTTGTTACAAAATTTAATCATATGAAACATATACTGATCATAAATTGTGAAGGAATGTTTTTTAATTGCTTCTAATTAAATTTAAGAAAAATAAAAAAAATATAAAAAAAATAATAATTAAAAAAAGCGAAACGTATTATAATAAAAATGATCAATTTTCCACATTTTAAATTTCCAATATTAGCTGGATCTTAAAGCATTCCCCCCCCTCATTTATCCTCATTTGCGGCCAGCGTGAAATTTAAATTTCATATGTATGGGCTCGCGTAAAATTTCTGAATATATATGCGGAAAAAAAAAGGTTAAGCATCCTGTTTCCCAACCCAAAAAAAAACCCGTTTTTTTTTGTGTTATTTTTAAATTTGTCCACATTTAAATATTAATAAATACATTTAAATATTAATTAATATTTTTCCCATTTAAAATGTCTATGTCTTATAACTATTCCCTTCTCATTAATCTCATGTTGCCACCCATGTGAATTAGTTGTCATACTTTCGTGGTTCGGTGGTAAAAAAGTTTGAGTACCTCTGCCATACACTTCCCGCCTGCGTTCATGGATTTAAGACACACTAGTTCCGTGCCCATTCATACCAGATGACAACACGCATTTCTATTGGTGCCCAGGTGGTCAGCACACGCCTGCATTTCATTGTTTTTCACGGAAAATTCAGGCATGCCCCATGCTGCTTTCTTCTTTAGCTTTGTGATTGCGTCATTCTTTTTATGGCGACGCTCCTTTTGTCATTATACTAGCAACGGATGTGGTTTCTTATGACATTTGTTTCATACCTGGCGTACTATCTTCCCCTTAAAAAATTACAAAACTTCCTTTCGGAACGTCCTTTGTATATTTCAAATCACATAAAAAAGTTTTCCCGTAAAATTCTTATTCTTCAAAAAAATGAATTTAACATTATGTATAATGATTCCTTTCATACTATATTGTGTTTTTCATAAAATTCTTGCTTTTTAATTCTCATAATTTTAGTACGGGCAAAGAAAAAGATGCTTTAATTATTAATTGAACCCTTTTTTTTCCATTTAAAATGTAAAAAAGCAGGAATGTAATGTGCTCTATATTTAAATTATTTGCACCTGTACAAGCAAGTGATTAAATTTTTCTGCTTAAAGCAACCAGGACATCAAACACAATCAAAAATCGAATTTTAAATTTTAGTATTAAAAAAAAAGTGAATATTTTTCTGAATCTAAAAATGTATAACTCTTATAAGTTTGTTGATAAAATAGCCTTAAAATGTGAAAAACGTTATTGACAAAAATGTAAATAAAAGCCTACGAATATTTATTTATTCTTTTTTCTCCAAAGCATAATTTTTTGCTTTTAGGTACACTTCTAAAAAAATATTGCACTATATGGTCCCAAATTTTCTATATTTCTAATACAGGATACCTGTGCATATAGTGAAATTATTTTTTTTAATTGAAGTAGTGCATAGTTTTTTAAAAAATAGTTTTATATATTAAAAAAAAGGGGGGAAGGTGGATAAAATCATTCAAGATTACAATTTTATAATTTTTTCAAAGAAATTATCTTAATATCTTACTTAAAACATAGGCTCACAATATGTTGTGTATTGCTTTTTATATGGGTAAAAATTATTTTACATATTTAAGTTAAATATTAAAAAAAAAAATGGTATCTAAACATACACATGTATTACAAGATCTCAAAAATTATGTCCAACTTAGAATTTGAAATTAGACATAGAGGCTTTGGTTACTGATCAAATTTCGGCGGCAAATATCCCCCTCCTGAATTAGACAATTTTCCACAAGCACTTCAATTACATAATTTAGTCCTTGCTGAGTCATCAGATTGTAAAGAGCCCATTACAATACTAATGGGAGCAGACTATTACTACGATGTATGGGTTATTTGGAAAAAAAATTAAACATCGAGTAAAAAGTTAGTTGCGGTTGAAACCATCTTCGGCTGGTGTCTTCAAGATCGAAATAGCGAAAACAATCATCCGCTCTAAAGTGTTAAAAAATTAAAAGAAAATTTATTTAAAGAGTAACTGAAGAAATTTTGGGCCCTTTGAAGTCCCCGGTTTAATCGACACAAAAAAAAGAGTCTGATGTCTCTGAAAATCAAATAATGAAGAATTTGAATAAAAAAATTAAATACGATAAAAAAAGCAAAACAGTATAAAGTAGGATTAACGTCGAATTTAAAAAAGTATATGAGTTGAAAGATAATAAAAAAAAATTTTCCGGAAGTACTTTATGCGGCTCTAAAAGCGTTTCCCAAAAAAAATCCTAATTTGTTCCTTGAATATCGAGAAAATATTACAGAATTATTTGAAACAGGGTTTTTGGGGGTTAGTCCCAGATTCTGATGGGACTCAAATAACGATTTTTATCTTCCTCCCAAAAGGAATTAATTCGAAAAAATCGCCCCTTCCAGCTAGCTACTGGAGCAGGGATGTTTCCCGTCACATGATAAAAAATCCCCTTTCTCTGAATAGTTGTCTACCCATACCTCTATCCTAAAATTTTTTTGATATCCTTCTGAGTTTGGGGGCTAAATGCGGTCGCTTTCACTGCTGACATGAAGCTAGCTTTTTTACAAAAAAATTTAAATGAGGAGGAAAAGGGACGTAACAAAACTCTTTTTTTCGAACGACTCCCCCCCGATGATTCTCAGTTTCCCCTTCTGTTAATAGGTTCCCCGGGTTTTATTTTGGTATTAGTAGTAGTCACTTTTGTTTTTTTCTCCCCAAAAATAAAACATCATTTGAAGAAATATTCGGGAAAAGGGTTTCAAATACAGTAAACTTTTTGAATGAAAATATTTATCAGACGATATTATAGAAGCCAACCGTTTTGGAAACCGCTTTAAAAAAATTACTTTAAACGATTTAAAAAATTTTTAAAGGTGCCAAAATATATATCTCTACACAAATGGCAAACTAATTCGAAATCCTTTTACAAGGTGGAAAAAAAAGGAGTAATTTCCGGGTGAAAATCCTTATTTTGAAACCCCTTTTTAAAAGATAATTTGCCCTACAAAGTTTAGGGGGTATAGCTTGGAATAGTAGAGAAGTTTTTTTATAATTTTTATATTAAAGGGTTTAAACGACTTTGTCTAAAAAAGTTGACACTAAGAGATTGATCTTGCAAGTTTTAGGCAGAATCTTTGGGGTCCCATTGGATTTTTTGGGGCCTTTTTCTCTAAGGATAAAGCACTTTTTTGCAGAAAGTATGGCTTCTGGGCGTAGAGGGGATTAAAAATTTCCCGGGCATAAATTTTCCCCTTTTGGGGGTTTTATTGGTGTGAAGAAAGGGTTCCCCCCAAATTTAAATAACTTCTCAATTCCCCGCTGTTATTTTTTTTGACCCTTTAGTGAAATAATTTCAAAAAAACTGAACTTCACCTTTTTTGATGCCAGCACAAAGGATTTTGAAACAGTAGGGTTATCTCCGTGGGGCAATTTAAACTAAAAAAAAACCCCAACATCATTTGGGTTCTTTAAGAACAAAAACAGCTTTTTTGAAAACTTTGACGCTCCCAAGATTGGAAAAAATTTTTGGGTTTCTTTTTCTGTCCCGCTAGATTAACAGCAATATTTTAAAAAAACTAAAACTCGATATTCCCTTTTTTCATTTTGACAGATTCGAAAAATAACATATTTTTTTGGGGTTCGGGGCAACCTGAAAGTTTTAAAGCTTTCATAAAAAAAATCAATTCAAAAATTCAAAATTGACCCCCCCTAAAATTGGCATCATTGCCAAATTCAAAACCCGGGCTGATTTGTTTCTAGAGCAGTGAAAATTTCCAGATAGTTAAATGACACCTCTTGTTTACAAGGCCCAGAATGGCTAAACTTTCCCTTTTTGGGCCCCAATAAGAATGAAGATAGCCCCAATTCACCCGATTTGAATTGAAAATCAACGTATTGTTCCCTAAAAATTTTGAAGAACGAAAAAATCTATTTGACAAAATATAGCAACAGAAAAAATATTAAAATTACCGCGTGGCAGCGATTTATTAAAATGTTGAAAAAAACCCAAAGTTATCAGAAGCTGAAAATTTTGGACCGTTTAACAAGAAAATTCTTCCCCCGAAGAACAAACCTAAAAAAAAAAAAATAGAAAAGGAATCCCCCTTTTTATAATTCTGCTTTTTTTTAGAGGAAAATGAAATCATAAAATTGGGGGGAAGGGGAAGAATTTTTATTTATGAAAAACCTTTTATATTCTCAAAAATTCCCTTTTGACTACATTGATGTGCAGAGGCAAAAAAAGTGATGCATGGAGGAACCTATACATTAGCACAAGTTAGATAAAATTACGGGATTCAAAGGACCCAAATTAGTTAAAAAGTTATAAAACTTGCTTTTTTTTAAAAAATTTTTAGAAAAACCTATTGACCCCTGCAAATCCCGTGATCGTAAAAACCAAAACCCCCCTTTTAGTCTGCGGGGATTTCGCGGGACCTCTCTACGTCAATAACTTTGGGGGCTGAAAAAATCCTATATCGTTTTATTTCGGGGAGTTACCAGAGCTCTTCCTTTGGGAAATTTTGTCTGATATGATACTAACTCGTTTTTACTTCCCTTTCCGATGATTCCTCGCAAGAAAAAATCTAATAATATAAGTGACAATCCCAAAAACATGCCGGCAAAAATTGAAAATTTACCCAGAATATAATAAAGCAGGGTTGAATTTCATCCCAAAGGTTATTTGGAAAAATATCATCGAGAGATCCCCGGGGGGAAGATTTTATGAACTCTGGTGAGATCCGTAAAAAAAGCCTGCATAAAAATACTTGGGGGGCCCCTTTTAAATTTTGAAGAAATAAAACTTTTCGAAATAGAAACTGTCTCAATCTAAGACCACTGAATACGTGTATGAAAAATGACGAATCAAGACCTCTCACTCCTATGCATTTTTTTTAAAATTTTGGGCAAAATCAGCCAACTATCCTGTTAGGTTTGCAAAACCCGAAAATATGCTTCTACAAAAACTCTCTTTTAAAAAACCAACAGTTACTTCTAAAAAAACTTGGGGCTTAGGAAAAAAAAATACTTTTCATTTCGAACTTCATTCGGGAAAAACCCCGGCCTCCTGAACTAAAAAGGTGATGTTGATTTATTGAAGAGAACACTAAAAAAGAGCTACTTTGAACTGGTAATGAAAAAAACCCGGGGGGTGATAACAAAAAACCCGTTACGAATAAGACTGTGGTAGACTGTTAAAACAAATTTTCAACATCTTTATTCACTTGAACTATAAACTGTGTTCTTAAAAATTTAAAAAAAAAACTTTTAGAACACTTTTTTTCTTTTTCTTTTTTCTGTTTTTTTATTTATTTATCATTTATTTAAACTATCATTTAAACTCTTTTTAAAAAATTAATTTTAATTGTTAAAAATTTTCCCCTTTAAAAAGAATTTTGTATTTTTTTTTTTGAAGCAGCATTTTATTGTATTTTAGAATTCTCTGTTGAAAATTTTATTATATGTTTGCATTTATTGAATTATTATAAAAGTGAATTTTTAGAGGTTGGGGTGGGGAAATGTAAACAAAACTTTCCCCTCTTTATTTTGTCTACTTTGGGTGCCACTAGCTCATCGCTTATAATTTATTGCTGATCAGTGTAATCACTTTTTTTTTACAAGAGAATAAACTATATTTTGAAGGGAGGGTTTGTAGCAATGTCTCTTTTTTAATAAATTGATTAGATTTTTTTAAACCAATGTGAATTTTTTTGAACTTTTAAATCTGATGTAGATATAGCAATTTTTGCCTTTTAAACTTTTTTTAAAAATGCGTATCTTGTCTCAAATAAAATTTTTGGGACTCGAAAAAAAAAAGGAAAAAGGATCTAAAAAAAAGGTTTCTACAATTCAAAGAATTCTAGAATGTGTGAAAAAAACATTCCAGTCGATTGTTGATGTCTAAACTTTTATTAACAGTAAAAAGCATTCTTCCCAAAATCTTGAAAGTGTTCTTGAAAATTTACCAAGTTTCGAAAAGGATACAAATGTAACGTAAAACTATCTTATTTTATTTGTGAGAATACCTATTCCTGATTTCGAAAGAATGAAAAAAGACGAGACTTCTCTTTAAAAATGTATTTTGAAAGAATTATATTTACTATTAAGATAAAAATATCTGGTTCAATGACTTTTTTTAAAAAATTCAAACTATCTTTTTAGAAAGAATATTTAAATGAAAAATAGACTGAAACATTACTACTTAAACAAACAAAAAATATGTCAGTAAATAAAAAATTAATACTGTTCATTTCATTGGAAAAAAAATTGTAAAGCTAATCTTTTTGGTTACACATTAACTGTGTTAATACATTAATGAAAAATGTTTATGAAAAATTTGTTAATGACAAATAAACTTCTTTGACAAAAAAGTTTTACGTATAGTTCCGATTTTTCAAAAAATTGCTTCTGTTACCATGGGATTAAATTATTTAATTTTTAAAGATATATTTCTTAGTGCCTTTAAACATTTCTGTTATTTTGTATAATGTTGAAACTCACTGAATTTAAATATTTTATACTAGTCTTAAAACTTCCTAAAAGTAAACTAGGAAATTTTCATTTAATTATTAATGCATATTCCAGAGTCTTACTAGCATTTAGGACTAATGAGTTAAGTATTTCCACTAATTGTGTAAGAAGACGTTAGTTAACTTGCAAATTAGAAATATATGTATATATTTGAAAGTCATTTAAAATAAATTTCATTTCATGAAGACCGCAGGAAAAAGTATTTTTTAAAACAGTCAGAAAAAAAAACATTTTACAAATAATTAATATAATTAGTTTACCAAATCAATTAATTTTTTCCCATCGACTTTTTATAATCTGATTAATCTATTATGATTGTGTTCACTGCAACTTTATCAAATTCGTCACTTTTACCAGGGAATCTCAACAGGTATGGCATGTTCCACGTTATGATGACACTTTGGAAGGTTTAAATATATTCATAATAAATGGCCTTTTGAAAAAATAGCAAACTTTTATTTTGACATAAAATTAAATTCAAAATTACGCCGATATAATGAATTTATATATACTGCATTTACTCGAATCTACGCCACACCATTTTTCCAGTGTTAATGCTACTGAAAATCAGGTGCGGCTTAGGATTGAAGGCAAAACATTTGTTGGATGGGGGAAATTGAGTTTCACCCCCTTTCATAAAAAAAAAAAATTAACCGTCAATTTTGGCTACTTCCATTGATGACTTATCTTATTTCACATTTTACTGTCTAGTAATTTAGTCTATCCTAAACATATTGTTGTCTACTTGTATTGGGGAAATTTTTTTTTGTGTACTCTTTCTTCATCTAACCATCAAATATTTCGGAAAAAAACATTCAAAACGAGTTCACTATGACACAGGTGTGAAAAGGTATGTAATTTTATATGCAGAAATAAACGGAAACAGAGTAGTAGCATTGAAAATTTGACACGGATGAAGCAAATATACGTCGATGGCGTAAGCAAAATGATATAATTTTTGCTTTAAATTTTCAACAGTCTTTTATTATTCTTTTACATTCTTCATTCTCTTAAAACAATGTTGCATAATAAATGAATCGGATGGTTTGGAAGATAATACCGCGGGAAGAAATTTCGATGACGGCATGAATTCGGAAGTGATAATGGGAGTGACGAATCATTTTCAAAACATAATATTGATTGTAAGAGTAATTATATGTTCATGTATGTATTTGAATTTTTTAAATTCTGGTTATATAAGTTACTTAGTAACTTCCTATTATTTATCATTATTTTTTTTAACTATTGGATATTGATGAACGTTTACACATTTTTTTATTTTTCTCAAAAACAAGTAGAGAACTGGGGGTGCGGCTTAGATTCGAGTACATACGGTACATGATTTTATCTGTACTGTACGATGCCTTTAATAATGGTTTTATTAGTGTTAGATTAAAAACTTTAAGGTTGACTTCCCAATCTTTTTGAAAATT
>BMAV01008218.1:0-100738 GCA_019973955.1 Trichonephila inaurata madagascariensis | reverse complement strand
CAAAAAGAAAATTTAGAGGACATATTTTTTGTCAGATCAGTAGTCATAATGTCTCATCATTGTCAACTATCAGACACACACTTCGCACATGTGTGTCCACCATGACCATTCGGAGACGGTTGATAGAGCGAAATTTATGCTCGTACCGACCACTACGCCACCTGCCACAAACACCTGCACACTGTCGAGAAAGGTTACGATGGTGCTTGGCTCGATCAGGTTGGAATCATGCTGACTGGGGACGTATAGTGTTTAGTGACGAATACCGCTTCCAACTGTGTCCTGACGATTATCGAAAATGTGTCTGGAGACGTCCAGGGTAGAGTGCCGATCCTGCTTTAGCTATTGTACGCTACACACGCCCTCAACAAAGAGTTATGGTCTGGGCTGCAATTTCTTTTGGTGGTGTGGTGTGGTAGTTAGGAGAGGGGGTATCAGCTCAGATGGCGTCCACGTCACTTGACCATGATTCAAAATCATGTGGTCCGTCGCCGAAAGCCCTCGTGTAGCTGAACAGTGCGACATTAATATTCACTCACTCACACTCATTCACGACATTTTATTTTACAGCCGAACCTCCTTGGTCACCATTAGAAGGACATTTACTGCAAAGCGCTACGTCGACAACATTCTGAGAACTGTTTTGCTATCCTTCCTTTTGAAGTACCTTGGCCTTTTTTTTCGGCAAGATAATTCCAGACCTCATACGGCACGTATTTCTATGAACTGTCTTATAGCTTGTCAAACCCTTCCTTGGCCAGCCTGATCTCCAGGTCTCTCTCAAATTGAGCATGTATGGGATATGATGAGAAGGCGTCTGCATCTACCAGGGAATGTTGATGACTTGACCCGAGAATTGGAGCAAATTTAATAAGAAATACCACATTTGAACTCAACTTAGAAGTTTAAAAAAGTTTAGAATATATAATGATTTTGAAAAATATTTATTTTGATATTACCGTGGTAAGATATAATTGCCTGACATTATGATTTTCACAATTATTTTTCTAATTTTTATAAAAGATGAGGGGGAATATCTTATGCAGATAACATTTATAATGAAATCTCGGCTGTTGTTTATGATAAAAGATGGATTCACTCTAATTTTAAAACTTCATATATCTGTAGATGTATTGCCAAAACTTTTGCAAATTTATTGTTACGAAAAGTTTGCATTCTATGGTCGCTGCTGTCTTGAGATGATATTTTGGCCTGATATATGATTTGTAGCCCAATAAAAGAGTACCTTTCAGTAATGCTAAATGAAAAGGATTTACCATTGACTTTCGCGAAAAAATTAATCACCAGGGGTGGTTACTCAGTCTCTTAAATAAGAGACAAAAATACATGAATATAAAGTCAAAAAACTAACTAAATTATTATATTTATTTTCTAGTAACATTATAATACAACCTTTACATGCATTCTCAGACTTCCTTTGAAAGTCATCATCTATTTTCTGTGATACTTATAATTGCATTCTAATATTCATTTAATTTTTAAGTATCATTTTAATTATGTATTTCTGTGTGCAATATTGCTCTCATATTACTTTAAATAAAAATTGTATGGATAACAAAATATGCATAAATAATTTAAAATTCCATGGAGCACCAAAGAGATTTTTATTGCATTCCTTAACACACGGGAAACAAACAAAAGAACATTCAAATTACTTTGTGTAGAAACTTAGTGACTTGGTACCCCAAAAATGACCACACCATCGTTTTTTTTTTTAATTGCATTATTGCATTTTAATTACATTATTATCTTTCAATTGATATATCACTTGCACATGTCGGAAAGTTAGAAGTTGGATGAAACTTCATTGAAAAATGTAAATTAACAAATTAAGCAATTCGACCACACCCCCTTTTAAAAACGCTTTGATAAAAATAATCTGTTTTAAAAATAGAAAAAATAACTATAAAATATGTGTAATATATAAAGCAGGATATTATCCAGGCATTACAATAATGTAATTTTTTCTTTTTGTGAAATGTGTGCATGAAAAATTTTTGTGAATTAAAGCATTTTATATTAATAATTTCATTTCTTATTCCTCAATTTTTCATTCAAATATAATACTTAAATATATGTGAAGAAACAAAATAAAATTTCTGTTATGACTGAAAAAAAAAATTGAACGTTTATCTTGAGCTTTTTTTGTACAATTAATACTCTCTAAAAATGCATCATTTATAAAAATGGGTTGAAAAAATATGAAAATGTAATTATTTTAAAGAAAATGTATAGCTAATGTCTTAAAGTGACATTTTGAGTTTATTTAAGCTTACTATATTTATTTTTTCAGAATACTTAACTTCTTAACTTTTTTTCCTTAAAGTTATTATCCTTAAGAATATTAGGTAAAAATTCAGGTCAAAAAGTTAATAATTACAGTAGAAGTAGGATTTTGAACTTCTCCAAATTTCCTTCAAAAATTTTAAAATTGTATGAATAATATGTGAAAAATTTCATCTTGTATCATTTTCTTAAATATAAACATTATAAGAAATGCTAAAATATAATTTTTAAATACATAAATAAAGAAAATTGTTCAAAGGGTACCAAGTTTTCTTAACGAGAAAAAAAGTTTTTTCAAAGCTTATTTTAAATTTATTTTTTAATCATCTTTCTATTTGGAAATAGAATAATAAATTTGGGAACTACCATTATTTTTATGTCTATACGTAATATTCAAGTAATCATCGCAATTTTTTCAAGAATATGAAGTACCTTTTTAGTTAATCAATACCTTTTAAACACTGCTTAAGATAATTTTATACTGGTTTCCCATTTCTGTAAGAGAAGCGACTTCTTCTAAATGGCACAAAATGGCATAAATTTCTTATGCATGAAGTTATTTTAAAATACTATCACAAGAAAATGAAATTTTACGCAGACGCGTAGTTACAGACATATTACGTAAGAATATTTCATTTTCCTCACACATAATTTTCCGACAAAATATCGTTTTGGTTCTCTTTCGGGGATTGAAATATTAACGTTTCAAGAAAAACATTCTTCAGAAAATGAAATCAAAATCAGAGTGTGTTTACCTCATTTCTTTTTCAGAAGAAAAATTGGAAGGAAAATTTAAATGAAAATAGTTTTGAATACGCAGTGCGGAAAACTATTTTTACCACGCTCCCTCTTAAAAAGTGTGTAACTTAAAACAGTTATGTGAATAAATGAAGAAATTCAAAATAAAATGACTGTTTTTTTTCCAAATGTCTGAACGTTCAATGATAGCACAAGATGTGGATTATAAGGATTTTTGTCTACAATTGAAGTGGTGTCAGTTGAACGGTTGGCTTTTTGTACGACTTTAACAAAATTGGCCATGTTAATCTGCAAAATATTATTACCAAATACATATGTATATGATTTCCGAATAATATTGCGACATTCTTATCTGATTTATGTAGATTATGCTATGGACAAATATACAATAAATTTTATCCAATATATCGTTTCAAGAAGAGTAATTGGCTTTATAGTTATCCCGCGGTCAATCGTGCCTATTTTTCTACCGTCGTTACTCATGGGGTGTAGAGAACACCCCAAACTTTTAACACGTGCATTTAATTATGAAAATAAAATTAAATCATTATAATACATATTTATAAAGTACAAGATGTTTTTCGCACTGTACAAATAAAATTATTAAATTTATTGCATACAAATGAGACTAACATTAATTTAAACTAAACATAAAATTTTCATTTTAAAACATATAATTTTATGTTTTTTCATAATCCAGCAAAACGTCTATACCAGTGATAACTATACTTTATAATTAATGAGATAATGATAGTAGAAAGTAGAAAAATAATATTTTAATCATTTTCAAAAATTCAGAGCAGACTGTATACATATGCTCAACTTCTCGCGGGAGTTCTCAGCCCCCCAGATAAACTTTTGAAGGTCATTACATTCCAATCATTCGAGAAAAAGGGATTGCATCAGGCCTGAAGGTTCAATGACCTAAAATGGGCAGCTATAGAAAAAATCGTGGTTCTGCGCATTCTTTTTAGAATCCTGGGAGGATTTTCTTGTTACTGGGGTGTACAGAACACCCGCGCGGGTGATCGTGGGTTATTTAAAGAAAAACCAACTTATACATATATATATATATATAAACTTATACTTATAATACTGGCATGGCAGCAGAAATTCAATAGTCTTGGAAGATTTCGTATTGAACGGGCGTACATAGGTCTATATACCTGATAAAATCCAAAAGTTGAGTTTATTGCCGAGGGTGGGGTGGAATTTGTTCTAATTTCGTTTTACTGGTTAAACAACGCTTGCTAGTATGCAGGCAGTGTGCCGACGATTTTTTGGAAAGTATGAGTGTTCACAGGATGGATTGATAAAAGACTATATATACCCTACAGAACATATTTTGAGGTTTTCGGGTGGACAATCTCTCCTCTCCCCCTCCAAAATCACCTGGGAATTGAAAGCAATGATGCTGATGAACAGGTTCGACTGCCACTTAAATTCATTAGTGGTGCTTTTACCATTGAATTTATGTTTGGAAAACTGTATGACTGCAAGGAAGGGTACTAATATATCTCCCTCCCTGTCACTTTTTTTATCTTTTCAAATAATTTTCTGCTCTAATGAAACTTACACATGAATATGTGAGTGCAACATTCCTTTTTGTATAGTATACGAACATACATAATTTCCTCAAATTCTGTACAGTACCTCTGAAAAAAATACATGAAAATAATAAATTTGCGGTATTGATGCATAATACCGTCGATCAATTTCAACAAATCAAAAAACTTTGCCGATTTAAAAAAAAAAATGTCTTCAAATGCTGTCAGAGTTATTATAATTGTGTTCATTCAGGAACAGGAACGGTTTTTCACTCTTTGTTGGATAATCTGGCTTTTGACGACGTCTTTTGATTTAATGAAATTAATTTACTGTATAATACGTAAGTACCAAAATTTCTTAATTGTTAGCATTAATTGTGTTTTATTTACAATGTCTTAATTGTTAGCATTAATTGTGTTTTACTTACAATGTCTTAATTGTTAATGTTCAAAAAAATCTATGTATATATATATATACATTTAAAGAAAAATATTTAATTGTTACGCTTAAGAATTTTGATTTTCCATTCTTATAGGTTTATATTTTCCGAAATTTTTAAATATCAGAAACAAAAAGCTCTATTTTCTTAAATTGAAGACATCAAAACAATTGAATATATTTGAAGTTTTAATTTACGCACGAGAAGGTTTAATTACAATTAATTTTATTAAGATGGAAAATACCGAGAAAACCGTTATTCCCTCTCTGATAGTTCGAACAAATATTCGTATTATTTTTGAATAATGATTTCATTTCCCTACAATCATTGAAATAAAAATTTCTGCCTGACATAATCATTATTTATATAAATATACCTTTAAATTTACAAAACATAAATTTTGTAATGTTCCAAAAGAACTAAAATTGAAAGAAGAATCACACACAATAGTTGAATTTTTAAATTTTATTTCGAAATGAGCAGCTTTCATTCCTAATACTTTTTCTGCAATAAAACGTGTAAAATTAATGTGGTGAAGATACACACAATTATTACCAAGGCTATATTTCAAAGTTGGTTCCTTTCAAAGCATTTATAGTTTATTATAAATTCAAAAGAATTGTTCCAAGTAAACAATCACTAACAATGAAATTCATTGAAAGGAAAGCATGAAACGAGCTATTCATACTTATACATTTTTCATTGCATGAGATAATAAAATTGTTTTTGCACATGTCAAAATATTTCGTTTCCAGATTGTACGAATTAAAACAAAAGCTTCTATTATTTGTTGTTACTTTGTTACACAATTTTTCAAATTAGGTTTCACCTTTTTTTAATTCAGAAATTGCATCTTGGATAAATGCACTAAAAACAACTTCATTGTAAAATAAATTATAAACTTTGGAAGTAAAGAATTAAATGTTTATTTAAGAAATCGCTGCTTTTACATAGCATATAATGATAAATGCTTGCATTCATTATTTTATTTTGATCATCAATATGGTATTTTAAATTGTACTTTCTGAAGAGAAAAATATTTCCTCCAATATTCTCGACGCAAATATCTAAAACTGAAATATTTGTTACAAAATAAAAGTAGCTAATTCGCATTACTAACTTAGTTATTTCTATGCGATGTGCCAAATTATTTTTGATAAGAAAGGAAAATTAATGAAACAGCTGTTTGAAATGTACATTTGCATTAAGATTGAACGATGTTCTGAAAATGACATGAATAACATTAAAAGAATGATGCGCTATATTATCAGCCATATTGGTGAATTTTTAGAGAATATATTTCTCAAAAACATTTCAATGGGTAACAGTTCGTAAATAGATTGAGCTTTTTCAACCTATTTTTCAAATAAGTTAGAACGTATCGTCGAATAACAATAATCATTTTTATTTAGGTATACATATTTCAGGGGAATGATTAAATTAGGGATTTTATCAAATACCTAAGGGTGATGATGAATTCACGCAAGGTGTTAAAATAAGAACTCTGTATTGTGATTTCCCTAAGAAAAGTAAATAATTTGATCAAATCCTTAACCTTTTTCAATGAAATGATGAAATAATATTGTCAAGAGTTTAAAATTGTTCATGTAGCAAACAGATTGCATTATTAAAATTAGAGTAATTAATACACCAATAATCATTGAATTACAAATTATTTATTCGAAATTAATTAGCAAAATAATTAGATAATAAAGCTGGTATTTTTTTTTAACAAAATGGATATTTGTGGTAGAATTTCAAAAACTTATTTTTAAAAATTATACATTAATGTGTAGTACTTTAGAAATATCCTACTTTATTCGCAGCAACTTTTTTCAGTTATATTTCCCTTTTTAAGAGATAGCTTTTTACTATCAAAAAGCTTTTTTTGATCTATAAAGAGGGTGTGGCTGAATTCCCAAATTTGTTGGTTTACACTTTTCAATTTAAGTTGCATCCAGTTATTAATTTTCAGGCATACAAAAGTGATATATCAATCGGAAGATAATAATGCAAATAATATTATTAAATAAAACTAAAAATTGATATTTAAGTTTTTTTTTTTGGTGCGACATGTCAGAAGCCTGGAACCACCTGACACGGACGAGGAGAGGGGGGAGGTAAAAGGGAGTGATAGCAAACGAGAATAGAGCTCTATAAATGCTGACTTGTTCATTTCATATATAATTTCACTAAATCATTTCATGGATTTGATCAAATCACTTACTTACATCAGGGAAATGACCTCAAAGAGACTTTATTTTAACATCTTGCGTGATTTGATCATCTCCCTTAGGTATTTGGTGAAATCCCTAATTTCATCATTTTCCTACGACTTATATATTGGCTTTCATTATTTTCTAATTTCAAAAATTGTTTATATTTTGTGATTCAAGTTATAATAATATGTTTATGTTTGTAATTTTTATAGCCCATTTTCATAAACAGATATTTATTTATATGGACTTTTAATCTCAGATACAAACATCTATAAACTTGCTTTAACAATTGGTCTGAAAACCCTATCGGTTTATAGTAGCAAAAATTCCCAAGTACATAATCTCGCCTTTATTTTTGATTCATAATAAATTAGTTCATTTCCGATGCCTCTAGAAGTCAATTTTAACGCTTAAATAACACAGATTGGAAAATTTTAAAAAAAATCCGTCTTATTTTAAAAGCTTAAGCAACTCCTTCCCCCTATTTGTTTTTGTACATTTAATTTCCTTTTCCCAGATTTCATAGTTGATATATAAGAATTTAATTATTCTTTATTCTAATTATTCGGTATATTTTTATAAAATTGTGGAAACTTTATGTTGTTTATAAACTGTTGGTTGCTCTTAAAACCCTTTTCCGTTCGATTTCAAATTTACACTTTTGCAGAAGATAACAGAACTAAAGTTTTATAAATGGGATAGTGGGAGAAATTTCCTTGTTGCCTTTTTCAATAGTAAAGAATAACTAGAAAATTATTATTCACTGAAAGAAAAGAAAACAAATTTTGTTCTTAAATTTTTACATGCTCAGTAATTATGACAGTGTAAAAAATTATTAAATTTCTGTTATGATTTTATCTTAATCGAACTGAATAACAATATTGGTGAATTATAAGTAATTCTAGATCACACATTAAGATAATATGTTTTGAGGACATGTTTTATTATTCACATCAAAACAGCTGGCATTTCTCTATATTTTATATTATATGATAAGAATAAATATTTCGTCCATTATATTTGACTAAAAAAAATTAAAACGTGAGAAGATTTTTAGGAAATGATTTTTGCTGCGAGATCATTTTAACAATTTTAGTTTTCCATTTCGTATGATTTACGATTCTTTCAAATTACGCGGTGATTTACTGCGTATAGTCCTCGACAAACATATTGAAAAAAATGGGTAAAACCAAGAAAAAGGAAGGTTTCGTATTGAAGGGCATTTGAAGGGCAGCAGTTCAAAATTTATGTGAATTGTGAAAAAACCCATTAAAATTCTTATACTGCTCTTAAACTATAAGCGTCGAGACGTCTGCTCAACATTTTGAAAAGTTCTCTAATAGTTTGAAAAAAGCTGAACGATTAAGGAAAAAGCATATTAATAGTCATTCCTATGTGCAGACAGAATTATTCTTCATATTGTTTGTCCAATAAAACCGAAAAATCCTAAAAAGAGCAATTCAGTTTTTGGCAATAGAGAAGTGCCATTTATTTATTTACATATTTTTTATCTTCGTCACAAATAATTTATGTAAACTGTTTCCGTAAGGTTTCCGTTATATTTCAGTTTCGTCATCACTTTATCAAAAAAAAAGATAATTTCTTTTTTTAATTTGAGAAATACTTTGAATAAAAATTCTAATAAATACACCATTCGATAGCAAAATGGTTCATTTTTCGCTAGTTAGAATTTTCTTTAGTTTTGAAGACACATAATTCTATCCCTTAATTTACAATTATTTTCCAAATTTATTTTTTCGAAAATAGAGATTTAAATGTGAATTTGCTCTGAGGTTAATTTTTTCTCTCATGTCATTAAAAGGACTTTGGACAGCCAGATATATTAAAAAATGAAACTTTGAAACTTTATACTTACTTAATAATACATTTATTGACTTCCTTAATCACCTCTAAACCCAATATATATATATATATATATATAATAAAATAGAATAGAATACTAAGTAAGAAAGTTGTGTAACCTACAGGGTCAAAGAAGAAAGAAATTGGATTCCAGGAAGCATTACAATTGAATACACAGAAAGAGTTTTTGGACTAAAATGGAGACGTATTATGATTTCTAAAGCTGTCACTGAATTAGGCCAGCGAATAAGGGTTAAGCGTCTTTTATGGTACCGCCTTCCCCGTACAGAAGAAATGTTCGACATAATAGAAAAAAGAACAGAGTCATGTTGAAAAGTTAAGCCTATTTCTAACACTCGTGGATAATAAACCAGACAATATAATAAAATGAAATTGTGAAGACAGAACAAAGTTTCTATCATAGAGAAGAATATTAAGAAAAAAAATTCTAAAGAAAAAACTAGGATAAAAACTTACATGTAAAAATGCAAACAATAAAGAAATATGAATACAAAGCATCTTATGCAAAAATCGTGCATATATATATATATATATATATATATATATACTGTGTGTGAGTGTTAGATAGATTAACTTAATATTTATATAAAGAAATTACTTGTATCAAAATCATAATTACGAATACCTTAATTCGAAACGCGTCTTATTTTATTTTGCTTTAAAAAAAAGATTAAAATATGTATGTTTTGACAGATTCATTCATGATTTCTCGTTAAGAAGATTTTAATAGAATTTTTTTACAAATTTATTCGTAAATCCTAAAAGAACATTTTAATATCTTACACGTGCATTACTGAGCATTTGAAACTTTTTCCTACAACCACTTCCTTAATATCTAAATATAACTAATATTTTCTTTAAATGTAACATGCAAGTATAACATTTCTATTATAGTTCCCCATTATTTTTTGTTTTAATGTATCGAAAAATATAACTCTCTATGTTTGTAACTTAACACTAGAACAGAGAGCGTGTTCTCTCATTTGATGTTGAAATTACCTTAATAAACGGTAATTTGATTTATTTATTCCAGAATATATTCTATTACTCCCGATAATAATATTTCAATTAACAAAATGAAATGCATGAACAATGTGTGTGTCTGTGTGTTTGTATCCGTAGTTTATAAATTTATATTATGATTGTATTCAATATTCAGACATTTTTTATTAAATTTCGAAGCATCTACATTCTTAATCACACCTACTTTCTATATGTAATAGAAGTTATATTTAAAAAGAAATATATTAAACTCCTTCATTATAAATCTCAGTTGAACTATATAAATGCTTATACATAGCAAAAGCGTTAAGTTAAAGGGAAAAAAAGAGAGCATGGAACAGGAAAATAATTTTTCAGTAATTTGTCAGTGTTAAAGATACTGAAAATTTTGAGCTTATTTTTATGATGCTACAAAATAAGATAAATATACGAAGAATATATTTTATGAGATAGTAAAATATCCTAATGTTAAAATATATTGGTGTTGCTATAATAATATTTATCGAAATACTACATATTGAAATACATTTTTCATGCATATTTTGTGCTATTTTGACTAATATATTCATGAATTCTTGCTTTTCTGGCAAAAGATCAAATGCGTGATTAATAATGCCGAATTATGTTCTCGAGTTTATTGGCAATTGTTTTTCAAATTGCTTTATTTCAACTTAATTGAGATGGCAGTTGTTGAATGCCTACTGCTGTACCATTATTCATTATTATGACCATTTAGTATTATTTTTAGTCTTTAAATACAAAATATACTGTTCGTTCCGTTTTTTCTTTCACCAGCCTAATTGGGTTTTCAGTAATATTTTGTTTTTTTTGTAATGCCTAAATTATAAATTTCATGATTACATGTGATCGCTATATTTCAAATTCAGGGCACAAATAATGTTATTCATGCTTTTACTATAATTATCTTTTTTTCACAAAAAATTCGACTCTGAATACTTAAATTACTAAATTTTCAATGCATAACAAATTAAAGCATTTATTTTTGCAATCATATTTGATTCACACTACAAGGTTGTTTTTATTACTTTTAACTTAATTATTTCTCAGTAAAAATCTGCGTTATTTTCTGTGTTTTAAAAGTTTAGTAGAATTTCCAAAATATTCAAACCGCCTGAGATATACAGATTTCCCAAGCAATAGTCTTTATTTGCAATGCACTGATTCTCATTGAAATACCAATACTATGAAGAAAGGATGGTACGAACGCCAAACTCAAATAGAAGAAAGATGCTAGGATATGGCAAATGATTAGCATTCAAACGCGTTCTATAGAGGGAGAAACCACATTTCAAACTCAGTGCAAAAATAAAGTTACGCCATGGATTTCTATATAGGAAGTCGCATTTAAATGTTGTTTATTTGCGTGATGATAATGTAGTGTTTCCTACTATAAAGGGAATGGTTATCATTACATGTAAGAAATCTACATCATTACGATCATGGCCTAATCCAGACTGGCCTATCGTCGTGAAATATTGTTACTCGCGTTGGTCTGAATCCAAAGCCTGTCTATGAATGTGAAATACATGAGTTCAGGAGATTTATAGTAAACACAAATGCAGGATCTCAACGGCTCACCACAATGAATGCCCGAGTGGACAGACGTGTGGTCAGATCTGCCTTGTATAGGGTCGTATAGCCACGTCATTGATCTTGAATGAGAAATATGCTTTGTGACAAGTATTCCCAGGCAGTGTGACGACATTTTTTGCCCGAGAAAAAGAGCCATGGGCCACAGTCTCCAGTGCGATGACTTCGGAAGGATTACGAACTGTTTGCACCTAGATCATTACTAGGACTTTCCTTGACACTGCAGTATAGATAAGAGCAGGGAATTTGGTGCACCCAGCGTCAAAACTGGTTTCAGGAGGAAAAAAGGCTTCTTTTTAAGGTAGATCTATCTGTTTCTGAAGTCACTGAGAAGAATAAGCATGATCTGCTTCAATTTGATACAGTTGCTTTGAGACGTGCAGTATGAGCATTAATAGTCCTCATGACATGAGAACGTCTTGTTCACGTCTTTGTTAACCCAAACTGTCAGTGTTACGTTTATCAGATATTAAATTCAGTGTCTCTGTTCTAACTTCGATGTTTTGGGCATGTCATATGTAATAATTTAACGCAAGATAGTATGGTGCAAATTGTGTTATGACCTAACTCGACGCAAAAGACAATTAAGTGTTTCTCTGAGAAATACGTTTTCCAGGTCCTTTATATTGAAAACATATAGTCATGGGTTGTTGAGAGACTAGGCCAAACCTCTCTCCAGCCATAACGATTTATACGTGGCATAGAATTGAAGCAACATTGAAAGACTTGCCTTGTCCCCTTAGACCAGTTTGACTAGATGCCTACCTGGTTAAAAGCCGTTTTAGCTGCTGCCAGAAGAAGTAGTTGTGTGTACTAATTTAGGATCTAGTATCTCAGCACATTATTTACAAATTTATTATTATGTTCACCATACTATGATATATAAGTACAATAAGCAGAGTTTTGTGATTTGCTTTTCTACCTGGTGTAATAACTTTAAAAAACCAGGATTGAATATTCAGCCCTAGTGAGTTTCGAATTATCTTCTCAAATGAGCTTTAGAATACGCATAAACAAGTGAACTCTTTCACTACCTTCGTATTTAAGTTCTTGCAATAAGTGGACTAAATTATTAATAAAACACGTATTGAATTCATTAAATATTTGAGTGAATTTCTTTTTAACCATTATAAACAAAAACATTTTTAAATATTTATTTTCCGCTTAAACTGCTTTTTTATATAGTGCTAAACCTTTTATCTTATTATTTACAAGTTTATAAATAATTTTTCAAATCATTACATTTTTTATCAAAAGGTCATTGGCAATGTATAATTTATCCCACTTATTCCATATCAAGGTAAAATTATGCTGATATATGAAAATAACTCATTTGCTACAATTTTATTTCCATACGTAAGTAACAAGTAAGCTTTTACAAATGATATCAATTTTCTTTATAAGAAATAAAGAGTCCTACGTTGGCCTGCTTTAGTAACTGCTTTGTATTTCATAAATTTTAAAATCCAATCTATTCTGGATTATATAAAACCTTAGAATTATTACTCCTCATTAAACCATAAATTATTCAATGCTAGTAAATTTTTAACCATAAGCATAAATTATATAATACCGTTAATATATTTTCTTTGAAAAACTGTTCTTATTTCTAAATAACTTTTTGCGTGAATCATTTATGTGTAAAACAACTCAAGAAAGCATACCATTGGAAGTTCTGAAATAAATACATGCTTCAGTTATGAAAAGTTATTTGAGTTAAGACGAGCATGACTATTTATCATACAAAAGAAAACTCTCCTCATTAAATTTTAAAAAGATAACTAAATATTTTTGAGTTTTAAATTTAGGTAAAATTTTTATCCCAGTCACAGTATAACTTGCTCAGACAAAGAAAAATATTCTCATATTAGAATGGTTAGAATAGTTATGGATGTAGATATATATAATATCTGTAATAATTTTATTTACTTCGTAATATTTTTACTTCATAATGTGATTAAAAAAAATGTTCTACCATGAATTTTTCTTTTGATTTCCAAATGATAAAGCCGTTACGAAAACTGTAAAAAGAGAAAGAAAATGTCATCATAAGCTTATCAATTCATTTAATAACACAATTGGACGAAAGCAATGACCTTTTCAAATAGTATAGACGAACCAAATAATTTTTAAAAACCATAAAACTCTCTTAGTAAAAATCCAAATCTGTAATTGAATTTCTACTATCGGTCTACAACTCTTCTTTCTTAACCATTTTCCGTAGGTGTATCAAAAGCAAGATCTGAATTGTCCGTGCTGCAGTAAGACGAGGGAGGGAGGGGGGTGATCACATTTCCCGTCGCTTTTACGGATTTCAAAGAAATTGGAAATAAGTTCATGAAGTTTTTTTTTTTTTTCTTATAAATATAGATATCTTTTTTCCTCTAGAGATTGCGAATTTTGGAATCTTTGTGAAAAAATAAATTCATACTTTTTTTTTTTACAGAAAAACTCAGTTTGTAATAAAATAAAAATATTTTCATTTAAAATAAAAATCCGTTTTTTATTCGTCTCAGAAAATTAAAATAGTAATGATTTAAGAAAATAAAATTTTTATAAACTTAAAATATTACTCGCTTGTTTTCGAAAATACACAGAAGCCTTTAAATTCGTCTCACAGTGTTAATATATAAAAAAAAGATATCTTCTCGCTATTTTAAATACATTAGAATACGCGTATTTTATTTTAACCCTCTTATCTGCCGATTAAAAATTATGCTATTCGGTACCACAAAGCCTCCTTATTTTACATTGTGGCCATATGCGATGTGTTAAGTGGAATAGAAAAGGCACAAAAAAGCAAATGTTTCTCTGAAATAAGTACATTCTTGGCAAATACTGCCAAGCTCATTTTATTACATTCCATATCCGTCGGAAAGGTTTTACTGATAGCTGCGAAAAGAAAAGAATCGTACTTCGGCAGGAAGTTTGATATACGTCCGGGGCATTCAAAGCATCAGTTGAGGGAGACGGATATGTAAGCTGGCGGCAGTTAAGGGGTTAAGTATTAATCGCATGATCAAATAATGATAATTGCAAGTTTTTGCGCTTTAATGAAATTTTATAGAAGAATAATTGTATAAAAAAGCATTACAATTATTAATGTTCGGTTAATTGTTATCGAGTTGGGAAGGAGCCTTAATGGATAAAATACCCGTTGTGTAGAGTGTGGCTGATTTTTTTAAATTATGTAAATTCCACATGTCGCTGTGGTGTGAAAGTTTGGAGGTATTGTTCTCGCTATTTCATTGTGGATGAAAATGTGAAGGCTTCGTTTCATAACTCTTGTTTTGCTTCAAAGTACGGCATTAATAAACAATCTAACAATAATTTGGTATAATTTTCAGTATATATATTATATAGGGCAAGGGTGGGCTACTTCTAATTTTTTTAAGATGTTGCGGTCCACCCAGTGGCGTAGGTGGAGGGAGCTAATAAAAGGTCTGCAATATTTATAATAACTTAATAACAAATGTTGAATATGTACTTAATTACGTAACTAAAATAAAAAAAAGAGCTTCCACTTTTAAAACTACACATTTAAAGTATAACGCAAGATACAAACATAATAAAAATAGCCACAAATATAATAATATCAAATGATGTTTTTATTATCAAACAATTCAAAACACATTAAAAAATTAAACATTTTCATCTATAATTAATTCTCGCATTTACAGTCAGTAGAAGACTCAGTCTGTATATTGTCCGCCTATCTAGAATATTTTACTAACTGCTAATCTTCAGGCGATCCCTTCTCCCAAATATTTTGGTGGTCAACCAGTCGATCGCGATTGACTTTTAATACCCACCCCTAAAGTAGGGTATCCAAAATAAACAAAGAAAGAATTTCGCACTTTTTGTCTTTTTTTTTTTTAAAAGAAAAGATTAAAATTTCTCTTTCATGAGAAGCAAACTAGATGGTGCAACGTTCCCGCTTTTCACCCTTCTCGTTTCAAAAGAGCTTCAGCACAAGAACAAGCTTAATTTTCAGCATGGATTATCGAATTTAAATCTGCAACACATGTACAACGTGAATGGGGCACCACCCCACTGGAGTTTGGAAGTGAGAAAAAATTCCCCGCGGTCGACGGATTGAAATTTCAATTGCATGACCACCCAGATCTTTAGACATAACACCTTTGAAGTTCAGGGATACCTGAAAAACATTTTTCACTAATCGTCAAGTCGTGACACTGATTAAATTAATAGTCTAATCACAGTGGTCATTCAGATTGCTGAAATTACAATGTTTCACAGAACGAGGCTAGTAATTTCATATTGACTAAATGTGTTGATCGGTATATTTATATGTTTAAAACATGTTTCCAAATATTTTTTTTGAAAATGCAAGAAAAATAATATTAATAATTCAAATATTATTATAATTTGATAAGAAGAGGTGTGCAGTTTTAGACACATGTTACAACTATGTAATTTATGTGAAATTGATCAATAGATTAATGTAATGATACTAATATCTAAAATTAACTACCAGTCTTTGAATATAACATATTAAATTTTATTTTACAACTACAACTACCACACACATCATAACAACCTCACAACCTTTTTTTCTCAAATTCTTTCAAAACGCTCCTTTCCTGTTATACATTTAACTCTCCCGTACTATTGGGGATAAAATTGTTCAACACCATTATAGAAATAGCGACATCTATTTCCTAAGCAGATTAATTGCCGAAAAATCTGGCGTATAACACGAACTTTTAGCTCAAAAAATAAGATCGAAATTTAGGGGTGCGCGTTATACGCCATGTATAAAAATGAGCCTACTAAAAAAATTAGACTTCTACATAGATCGAAATACAGTTTCTTTAAAATGTCTGTAGTTGATTTTAAATGGCTGTAGTTCTATAAGTACACTATTTTTTACTAAAGCTTGGAATACCTCGAATAAATTACTTCAAAATATGAGAGCATTGCACATGCACATTTCTAGTTTCTTCGTAAAAACGGGGGTACGCTTTATATGGTGAACATACTTAAAAATTAAAAATTGCAGCTTGAAAGTATAGGTGCACGTTACAGGTGATTTTACGGTAGTTAATAAAATTCTCCGTACTATCAAACCAAAAAGTTTCTCTCAAAAATAAAAATTAAAATCCAACTCGCTTAGCAAATGCTTATCTCCGTACGATTTCCAGGAAATTAAACAAATATGTATAACCGTCACACACATGAATAATAAAATAAACTAATTTAATAAGCGGAGGAAAAACATTTAAAATAAACAAGAACGTAAAGAGAAAAAAACAAGCTAGAGAACTTAGCAATCATGCGATTACACTGCCTTCTTAATTAAAGGAAATTCCTTTTTTTGGAACCATAATTTCTTTTCGAAGGAAGTTGAGGGGTAACTGGACTAGAACTACGGGGCTTCCGAGTTATTTTCTTTAATGCGAAAGTAAACGGGACCTGGAAAGAGTATCACAAATTGCTGATTTATTTTTCAACCAACATCACATTCTTTTTTTCTTACTCTTCGCTCTCCTTCCCTCTTACTTCCTAAGTATTTTTTTTAAAGTTTGCTTTTCGTGTGTTTCACTTAAATGCGTGTTTCCTTATTTCTTTTCTTCTTTTTATTAAATTCGAGGCATTCGGGATCATTTCCGACTTAACGGAGCAACAGAATGAAATTAAATGAAAAAACCTCGAATAGCTCCATTGATGCTTTTTGAATAGAGTTCTTTTCTCTCCGATAACGACGGTAAAAGGTAGATTGAGAGATACCTTTCATTATTTATCCTTTTTTTCTAAATAAAATACGGACGATGTGTTGCATCTGGTTGAATACATTTTTATCTGTATCTGTTTTTTTATTTTGTCCCTTCTTTCTATAGTGACGAGGAGTATTAAGAAGCTAGTAGAGAGTATGTACTATAGACAGAAAGTACTACTAAAATATATATATTAAGTGCAAAATAAACTCTAACCGTAGCATTTAAAGAGAGAAGATTGTATATAAGATATTTCCAATACTGACATTACCTGTAATTAACATCTTATGTCCATAATTAAGAATAATGCAAGTTCAGGCAAAGAAAGAGTTAAACGCCAAACAAATGGGACTTGTTTGTAAAGCCTTTTTATTAAACAAAAGGTAAAGTGTAAAAATGTTGCTATATGTTTGATATCATTATGGTTTAATTACATCATACCCCCCTAGCCATGATGGTATAAAATTTTAAATCTGATTTGAAGATCACCCACTCATCAAGCAATATTCTCCAAAGTTCCGGTGGACATGGAGGAGGTGGTTGAAGGGTTACAACTCGTCGGCCAAGCATGTTCTACACATGCTCTACTGGATTCAAGTCCGGTGAGAAGGCTTGCATTCCTTATGTGTGATATCCTATATTGAAGACATTCGTTTATGATGTTTGCTCGGTGAGGACGGGTGTTTTCATCCATAAGCACAAATTCTGCGCACATGGCGCACCGATACAAACATACATGTTGTTCCAGAATGACGTTCCGATAGATTTGGTTCGTCTTTGGGCCAAAACTCAGATCAGTTTTAAAACCCCAGAAAAACCCCCCAAAAGAAATACTGCACCACCGAAACTGTGTCTCTTGCTGATAACGGGTACATGGTGCTCTCCATATAAAAGTCTAGCGAGAATGAGATTGCACAAGCTAAACCTGGACTTGTTGGAAAAAATCACACAAGCCCACTGTTGCGGTGTTTACAATACATGCTCTCTACTCCATGCTAAACACAAGTAACAGTGAGTTGCAGTAAGTGGAACACATCTGGCAGGTCTATGGACATATAGACCAATCTACTCTTAGCGTATGTACACGGTATCCCTTGAAACTCCTCCAGTATTGAAAAAGCTGACGAAATAGATCCCCTCTGTCTTCATCTGTTTCTTTTTTGGGAACTACCAAAAATGGGATCATTCAACGTTGTAACTTGGGGCGACCTGTGCTGAAAAATCTACTCCCTTATCATCCCGAATCGTTGTTTAAAATTTTAAATATGACACTTTGGGTGATTCAAAGTTCCTCGAATATTTTCAGCTGGGTACGCTCACATTCCTGAAGGCCGATAATTCTACCACCAAAAAAATCATCCAAATGCATCCTATGTGTCACTACTATGCCGTTATTGCTCTGAAAGGCTTATAAAGCCGTTGTGAACAATTTTACTTATTTGCCTGTATTCATTATACGTCCCCTCTTACATTCTCATCATTGGGGCATTCTGTCGGTGTCATCAAGTTGCTTTCATGAAATTTGGCATATAGTTCTTGAAGATGTGTGTGGTTTCAAATTGCTACAAAGTTTCCAATATTTGTGACCAGCGAAAACAATCCTGAAAATTTCATACTTTTACCCCCTGCACATAAATATAATATATTAAATTTTAAAATACTATACTTTGACGCAATACGAGTTTAACCTCTTAAGTCCACGGTGTATATAAACGTCTCACTCAGCCAAAATGTTAATTGTACCGGACGTATATATACGTCTTTCCGAAATACGATCTATTCTCAGTACTACTATCCATAAAACTATTGCGAAGGGTTTAAAATGCAATAATAGGATCTTCACAGTGTTTGTAAAGGATTTACTTATTTTAAAAGATTTTTGATTTGTTATAAATTTTCTCTCCACCAATGCACCAGATACACTCACCTACATGTTAAGAAACGGTTGCGTTGGGAAGCGAATCGCGTAAGTTTTAATCAGCAGTTAAAGGATAAATTATAAACCGTACAAATTATCAAGTTAAGTATTAGTTTTTGTATATTATTTTATGTATGACAAGCCTATGGGGTCACTGGTAATTATTAAACAACTTAGCATAGTTAAGTTAATTATAAATGTATCAGTACTGCACAGTGTATTTCGTAAGTGTTTTATGTCAGTATAAATTTGTATTTCATTTTTTATTATGTCAGAATTTATTTCGTTTGCTATATTTCTGTAAATTAATGATTTGTTTTAAAATAATCTCTTGTTTCCGATTTTTCAATATGCTCCTGTCCACTTCTAGAGTTATCACGCCCCCCTAGGAGGGGCGCCTCACAGTTTGAGAAACGCCAGTGTAGTTATTTTACGGGGGATATATATTTATTTATTTAGATTTCAATTTCCACGTGAATCTGAATTACCTTTAATTTATGGACAAGAGTATAAGTTAAGCATGTTTATTAATTATTGGTAAACTTCATTTGCTATAATATTTTTGCTCCGAAATTATATATATATATATAATTGATCTACAGTATCAAATAAATTTGAAAACGTTTTTATTTATTTTTTTTGTCTTAAATGTGCTTGAATCATTGCTTAAAGATCATTGCATTTTCTCTCCTAAACAATTTTCATAAATCGTGTTTTAAAGAAAAAATATTTTGGCCGCAGTTTATGGTTTGAGTGAACCTATACAAAGTTTATTAGCGATGGATTGCACTTTTTGAATCATGGTCAAATGACGAGGGCATCAATTGAGCTGTCTCACCCCACTTCCACACAATGGCAGTGTTAGGATTTTAAGCCTCGACACTTTAACATTCATTAACTCATTTTCAAGGCTGGTCTTCAGAAGTTCTCGGACTAGACAGAAACAAATGTCACGAGTCCACGACTACTCGATAAATCGGCCTGATATTTATATTTTTATTGTAACAATTGCGTTTTACTAATTTCATTTAATTTCTGCCCACTAATTGGAAATGAAATCATGATATATCTCCTTTCTCATTAAAATGCATATTTTCAGTAAGTATCCTGTCCAGGATTTTTAAACATAAGGAACTGTTTTATAACAATTTCAGACAACCGTTTCTAAAAAAAATCAAACTTATTTGGATATTAGAATTATATCTAATGTAGTTTTCAAAAAGGCAGGGAATACCTTAACCGCATATATATATATATATATTAAAATAATTCTTAAAATGGTTGTCAAAAAGTAGCTGTGGGGTCATTAAAGAGAGGTAGTTAATTAAATGTAATAATAATAAACTTCACATTTAGTTACTTAATCAAAATATATTTATTTTAAAAGAGTACGAGAACAAAACTCGTGGAAAAAATTAAATAATTAAAAAAATCGTATTTTCTATTCAAGAGAATATATTATTTTCCCAAGACAGTGAATTTCATCCTGAATATTTTTAGAAAATATTTTTAAGGAAAATTATATTATAATAAGAAAAAAAAATCTACAATAAGCACAATAGGAGCTCCTTCTCACTATTATGTTCAGTTAAATCTAAACATTACATGGTGTACAAATAAGAGAAAATAGTCAGTTAAAAGTTAATCAAAAGAAAGTGCAATTAATTACAAAGAGTAATTAATTACGAATTTGTATCGAGAAACCAGACAAGATGCAAAAAAACGTGAAAAGAAATTCGAATCCTGAAACAAGGCCACTGTAGTAATTGAAATTCGAATACATTAATTGAACTCTTAAGAAAATTGGTCACAAATGAGGGCAGCAGCAGCTAACTTAATGAAAGTCGTTAGTCAATTTTTTTGTACAAAGACTCAGCGGTGTTATTCTTTGAAGTAAATCTTTAAGAACCTCAAATAATGAAATAATTACGGACACCGCCACTTCGGAAAGGGGGTCTTTTCTCCCCCCCCGAAATTTTACTTATTCCACTCTAAATGTTTAACTTGACCTAGTGAATAGCTGAGTGTGACTGTTTTATACATAAGATTCAATTAATTCCGCATACAATCAAGTTATATGATTAGATTTTGATAAGCATTATCTGTGTGGTGCTATTTCACAAAATGTTTCAGTTTCTTTGAAGTATCCGACTACTTGCGACAACCTTTTTTAAAAAAATGGAGATATGGAGATATTTTTGTAATTTTTAGATTTATTTAGTACATTTTAAGAAAAACAGGCTAAAATTGAGAAGAGAAAAATAAACTATTACTACTAAAATGGGAAAAAATAGGCAATTGAGAAAAAAATACGTAAACGGGGCCCTCTTTGTACAAAATAGTAAATGAACAAATTCTCAATTTTTCAATTTTGGTTTATTAATTTTTTTTGTTACTTTTTGAAATGACCTTCAGGATAATAGATGTTTTAATTTTTACAAAAACTTGAGCACTTTATCTTAGCTATTATATGAAGTTGCTTCCAAAAACAGAAAGCACATAAAGCACTGTAAATGAGTAATAAAACAGTGATTGATAAATCTGAAGCTTAAAACACTTCAACAATTATACAAAACATAAAACACAAAAAAATTTAGCAAATTTTTTAAAAAAAATTGAAATCGCGTTCCGTTTGGATTTTGAAAAAAAAAAATTTCGGGAAAACGATTTAAAGTTTGACATCTTATGTAAAGTCATTATTCCCCTTTTTTAAAATATTTAGTTTTTTTTCCGAATGTAAAATAAAAAAACTTGGTATTTTTATAAAGCTAATAAAATAGCCTATAAAATAAAAATTGTCAAAAATCATAATTTTATGGTAGTCGGATGCCTCAATAAATTTAAAGGAAAATTTTTCTATTATTAACATTTCTTTAATATATTACTCTTGCAATTCAATTTTATGAATTAAACTGTGTTAAACTTTCTTCAAATACTCTTTACCGTAAAAGTATTTATTTTTGCATATTATTTCTGTGGTTGGAATTACACTTCCCGCGTGCAAAGTATCCTGCAGCTATGTGGGTGAATTAAATTTGGCATATGTATTATATGTCCTGAAGGAAATTAAAGACATTTTTAAAATACCCTTTGCATTCATAAACGGAAATGACACACACAGAATTCATGAATAATTTAAACATGCGTTAACTAATGTTTGATCATTATATCGCTGAATTGCATTAAATAAAAATAAAGAAATCAGTAACACTATGCCTGTGCTGATTAAGGTAAAAAGAAACAATTTGTTTTGCAGAAGCAAACAACATGATATGTTAAAATGACATTAATGAAGCAATTATGCATCATCATGAACGCTATTTAATGAATATTCTTTAATGTGGCTGCCGTCGTTTGCCTGTATACTTTCAAGGCGTTGGACAGTATGTTTGCATATCTTAAATAGACCCGTGCGATATTTCGAATGTAAAAGCGTTATAGAATTTTTTAGGTTGACCTCTAAAAGCTTTATTCCTTAAATAGCTTCATTACTATATTTTACACGAAATGAAATTCCAAGATTTGTTTCCTAGACTCAATGGACGTACTATGCTATTCTGTTTTAATTTTGTTGCTTATAAATCGTATTCTGAATTTCTCAAAATGCTTGTGCACTACTTGTTCATGATTCTCTTTGTTATATTTGCTTTTTTTCATGCAAACGCTACCTTAACAGCTATTTTCAGCTATTTTTTTTAAACTCTACTTCCTCGTGTGGACTCCGTGCAGGAATTATTTGAAGAGTAGAGAGAGAGAGAGTTTGTAAGAAAAGGCATTAAACACACACACATACACACAAAACCCTTCTATATATTAAAAGTTGATTATACAGTTGTTTTAAATATTTCAAAGGATGATGAAATCGATTTTTGGAGAATTATTATCAAATGGAAAAATAATAAATGATAATTTATTGGTAACATTTTGTATTTCTCTGGCGTGATTAGTATTCTTGCAATCATGAAAGAGCGATTTTATTTTGTCATATATATGCATAACAATTTGACCAACGAAATATATAAAACGCGATAGAAAAAAATTAAAATATTAACAAAGATTATGTAGTACACATTATCTACTTTGTCTCATGCATTAATTCAGGTTTTAAAATTTGTAAAATTTATTGTTAGAGATGAAATTATCTTTTTTTACTAAGCTTACATTTTATACAACATTTTTAATTACAAAAAATAATAATAATAAAAGTATTGAATCTTTCTAAAACTTTGCTGTATACTTTATTTTTTGCATTCAAAATATATTAAAAGTGTTCACCCATGTGATGCGCTCAAAGAATCACAAATATTCTCTTTTTTCATAAATTGCTTCCTTGCTAGAATAGGGTGGTAAAGTGATTTTTTAAAATTTGAAATCGTTATAAAGAAGCAGGTGTTAGAAGAGCAGCTGTTTAAGTTAAGATTTTCATTGCTTTAATCGGACTTGAAACTTTAAACGCGTTTTTCACGAGACTAAGTTTTTCAAACTTTCTTCCAGAACGGTTTGACCGAATGACTTCAAATTTATAGAGTAAACTCAGCACAAATATGTGCACCAAATGAACTACGATCATTCCAAAGTTCAAAATATTTCTATTTTTTATAACAAAAATATAAAAATCCCATGATATTCGAAACATTTTCTTACGATGTCTACCAAAAATCAAATTTTTCATATTTTCAATTGAGTATAGTTCATTCGTGCATTTAAGATTAAAACTCTGTTAATTTTTTTATTTTTATTTTAGATAAGCCAATCAGCCGGAATCGTGAAGGAAGTGAGCGTCCATTTCTTCGAGGCGAGTGTGTTTAGAGCTCTATAACTCACGTTCTATTGCATATTTCTGTCTACAAGCTTCTATACATATTCTTAAGATACATATAAATAAATTATAAAAAAAAAGTAAAGTTCTGTCATTTTACTGGTCATCAAAAAAACAATTTCCTAAAAGTGCTTAAAAACAGGCCGTCACCCCCTAAAAGTAGTTTCATCGAACTCTTCATTGCTCATATTAATTTATTTTGCGAAAGATTATATTCCGAACTGTTATTTTTCGTTCAACTGGTGCTTGAATGCAAAATATTTCCTATACGCTATTTATTCACTTGGCAGAAGCTCAAATGCGTGATAAATAATCTGAAGCGAGAAATACCTCAGGTGTGTCATTTGTTACATTTGAGAAAGTTTTATTTTCTCTTAATTGAGTTGACTCAGCTGAAAGATTAATGATTTTCGTTACTTTATTGTTCCTAATGATGTCTCTGATTTGTTGAAAATGTTGACACTTTTCGACAAAAGTTCACCGAAAAATTTGTAGGAGGTTTTTCATTCATTTGATCAGAGTTAAATAAATGTTCAGGATTAGTTATATAGCGATTAATTATTGTTCATAATCCATTCAGATTACAAAATATAACAAAACAAAATAGGAAATGGGGTTGATATAATTATGTAGTACAAATTGATATTTTTGGGGGAAATTCATTTATTGTTTGATGATCAGAAGTGTTACTTATTTGTTGTTGTTGCTTATTCCCCTGATACAAAGTAACATCAGATCAAGGCCAACGAAATTCATCGCGGCTAAGGGCTAGATTTTTTTGCCTGTCGTTAGACTTAGATTTGAGCACCATGCAGGTGACTGTACGATTTTGCTCGGTTCCACCCCAGTTTGTTGGGAGAACACCCTGGAGGTGGCAAGGAGCTTCTCACCTGTCTTCCCCTTCCACCAATCTTACAAGAGGACTTACGGCTTGACGCTTACTTAGAGCAGTGCGCCGCAACCTTTTTATCGCTGCGGACCGGTCAACTTTTGATAATTTTACCGCGGCCCGCTGAGGGTGGGACACGTTGATTGTTTATATTTTAGATTCTTTTGATTTAACAATTTTAATTTAGTTACATCTATAAATATACCTTCAGAATAAAATATAGTTACACCAAAAATGAATAAAAGTGATTTAATGCGGAATATAAAGTGATTTCCGTGAAAAGTTGCTCAAATCCGAGTGAAATGCACCACTTTAAATAAAATGACAATAGTTAAATGTTCTTTAGGCGGCCCGGCACCATTTGGTTCACGGACCGGTACCGGTCCATGGACCGGGGGTTGCGGATCACTGACTTAGAGTACCCCCATGCCACGAATGCACTATTTATTTACAAACACCCATGTCTTCTCCGGGATTCAAACCCAGGCCCTACGGCACTGCAATCAGCTTCACTAACCACTATACTGGATGAGCGGAGAATGGTTGATATTTATTAAAATATTATTACTTTTTGTGTGTGTGTGAAGTTCCTCAAAGATTCGATAGATGTAGGCTTGCGTAGTATACACGCATTTATCACATTTATGATCAATTGAATGAATTTTAGAACGCAATAATAACCCGAACAGCGATGTCTTTGTACAAAGGAACATAATCCAAAGTACTTGAAATAAGAATCCTACGTAAAAAGGATCATTGAAGTTCGGTAATTGGATTTCTTTCCCATTTTTGCAGCCTTCAAACATTTTCCTACTTTCAGAAATTGTATCAAAACAAGATATCCATTGAACAACAATGGAAGAGGAGAAGCAAGAGAGTGGAGCAAAAGGATCGCAATCCTTCTTTGATTTTTGGATTTCAAAGAATTTACAAAAGATTTTTCCTTAAACAGTATTGTTATAGATATGCAGGTTTATTTTTTCTTCCGCAGTCTTACGGTATGCAGGAAGAATAAAGTAATTCAATCACTTGTAGAGGTAAAATTGATTAAATTCAGATGCTTTTTGAAATTAATATTCTTTTTTCTGAAAGTTAGTTTTACGATACGTTTAGCATCTTAATATTATTTTCAATTTGAATATATATATATATATATATATATATATATATATATATATATATATATATATATTAATCATTTACTGTTTCAAAACTACTAGTTTTCATATAAAATTTCCAGAAATAGGTGAAATAAGTGATTTATTTTCAGAAGACCTAAGAAGATCCAAAGTTCTTCACTAGGACCACTCACTTTTTAAGTTAATTTTAATAAAGTGATATTTAACCCTCTAACCGGATCCGTTTCGTTTTGGTTTTATTTTTTACCTGTAAAATAATTTTTAAATCCAATTTTTTTATCTACCCAAAGTGAAAAATATTTTTTGGGCGTTTTTAAACCCCACACGTCTTTTTACCACCCCTCATCCAGGGATATATAAGTGAAACATTTAAAAAACAGTTTTTAATACTAAAATTTAAAAAAATTTTTTACGAAAAACCCCTTCATTTGGATTTTCTCAGGTGTGGCAAAAAATTATATTCCGGCCAGAGAGGGTTAATTATGTGTTTATTTTTTATTTATTTTTTTCTTCTTATTCGATGTTTGGAAATACATATAGATAGTTTTACTATTTTTAGAAGTAAAAAACAATTTATTATTTTAAAAAAATATAATTTCATGTAATTTAAGTAACCTATTCTTAAATGTCTTGAAGAGACAAAGATCTCAGGGCTCATTCGATAGTTTGTTATTTGTGATATGTAAATGCAGTTAAAATAACTTTTTAAATGTTTTTTGTTTCTTTTTTATCTTTTTAATTTTTTCCCAAGTTACTTTGAGATCATAAATCTATTAAATGTTATGATAAAATTCTTCCATACAATGTTATTTTATATGAAGAATTTAAATCAGTGATACTCAACCTGAGCCTGCTGGCCGCATGTGGTCCACCGGACGTTTTGAGTGCCCTGGTCAAGACTAATTCCTAACAAATTCAATTATTTAAGAATAATGCATTAAAAATTTAGTGAAAAGTTCTAAAAATCAAGCAATCTCATATATCAATTTTGTTTTCGATATCGCGCTGGTGCGAATTACGAGAAAACTTATTTCTTTTTGTAATTGTAAAGGTCAGTGATAAAAGTAACAGTGGAATAGCAAAACTTTTATGGGTGAAACTAATTTTTATTTGACCCTTGTGTCTTCCAAACGAAAAATATGTGAAGAATATACGTTGTTTTAAGACGATTGAGATCTTGACTTTTTCATTGAGAGAAACAAATATGGATCTACAAGTTGCTTGATTTGAAGTGAAATATAATATTTAAAAATAATTTTACTTGTCACTATACCCCTAAGAACAAATCTTTCAATAGGTCTCTTTCTTGTGGATTCCTTTCAAAGGACGAGATAAATTGGTTTTCTTAAAAAAAATCTTGCCAACAAAATATTGAGGGGGGGGCTTGGGTTATTTGATGAAAGGAAATCAAAATTATCCCATACCTGCGTAAAAATGCATAAACCTTTCTTTTGGGAGCTGAGTGTAATAGAGTTTAATAAAGTTTTAATCAGTTTTCCGGACCTTGATCTTATACCCGCCCCCTTTAATTTGATTTTAGGGCCCGAGAGAAATTGTTCATTTATATATGGGCCGGCGGAAAAAAAGTTCTAGCCCCCTGATTTAAATTAACAAATATCGGCTGAATTAATAAAAATTTGATGTTTTATTTATGAATTAAAACATTTTATTCAAATCATATTCAGAATATTAGTGCATACATTTATGAAAATAATTAATACATTTACTATAAAACAAAACTTGTTTAGTTTACTTTTATTTTTAATTTTTTTATGAATGTTGATCTTGGAATCTAGACTTGAGCTATTGGTGATGGATCTCTTAACCCGACATTTCTCACGCGAAAGAAACGAACGGGATTTCACGCGCAGGGTATCTCATACCCAAGGGTGTTTACATTCTGTTTATACTGTAAAATTTGTATACAAAGGTGTAAGAGGAAAACCTGTAGGAAATACAATGTTTATTACACTTTTAACACATTAATTTAGTTTTTCTGTGAACTTTTTATTGGGGCATTCAGTACATTGTTTATACACTCCTTTAGACTTCGTCGCGAGTAAATGTGATATTTTCATTGGGCTTTAATTTTTTTTTTAAATTTCGTAGAAACATTGCTTGTGGTGGTTTCTACATTCTTTATATTCTTCTGTAAACCGAAATCCAAAACACTTCAAAAATCAAAGTCTGGTTTGATGTTTAAATAGGGTTTCTGAGTAAACAAAATAATTTGCGCATTTGTCATGGCAAAGTTGAATACAAAAACTATTGTCATAGGCTAACGATTACATTTTTTGCCATTGTATAGGATGTGGTCATTTTATCAATGAAATAATTGCTCTTCAGTAAAATTAAGGAATATATTAATTTAGATTTTAACCAAACCCGATGTATATGGTTCTGTAGAGGAATCCATTGTATGATTACTAAGTATTGTTGAAATTAGAAGACCATTCCAATTTTTCTTGGGTGTATATGAAGTAATAGTTGTATTTTTAAAAATAAAAAATATAAATAGTAAACCCTTTTTCTTTAAATTCAAAAATTTTGGAATTTCTTTTTATTTTCTCTTACGGTTCCAACAATAGTAGTTTTCTTTTTCAAAAGTTTATCTGAAAGTGGATAAGATGTGTACCAATATTCTTTTTTTTTAAATTACGTTCTTCCCAAATGCTTTTGTGTATCTACATATAAAACATTTATTTTCAACAAGGTCTCCCTTTTCTAAATCTGGATCGATTTCAATGGAGGATATACTAGTTTTTAACTCTTCATCATTTGATTTTTCCTCATCATCACATCAAAGAGATTTTCTTTATCCGAAAATAAAATCTATATCCTGTATCTATTAAATTACTTAAATATCATATGGTTTATCTTAAATACAATAATGTGCCATAGCATAAGACAAATTTAAAGCATATTTATGCATTCAGAACTGTAACGGCTGTTCACGCGCATGGTATGACATATCTGACGAGGAGGTATTCAAAAGTATATATTTAGAATTCGCCTACAAGCTAAGGATTTCTCAAAGGATATGACCTTGAAGTCAGTTACATGTCAATAGTTATACATTTTCCAAAAAAGGCTTAGAAGAAACGTTGAAACAAGTTAGAGGGTTAGTATGACATACCCTGCGCTAGAAGTGTCTGGTTAACCTCGTTCAAGGGACGAGAAGGACACCCAGACAGACACCCCTTTCTTTAAACTTCCACATCATTCGAAGAGGAGGAATTTGAACTTGACAGTTTTACGTGCATCATACCTTGGTTCACCAGGCATTGGATTTTCAGTAGAACCGACATGTGTACATAAATTACAATGTAAATACAAAATAATGTATCACTCAGAATAAAGAATATAGAAAAAGAAACAGTCACGCTTCATCCCTCCCTTTAAATACCGTTCAATGGTTAGGAGGAATGCCTCAGCGAAAACACTTTCTTTCCACAATATAATAATTAAGAATGCTTCGTTGAGCATTAAAAGAGAAACATAACCACTTTTTATACAGCCGTTTTACATTTTACCAAAATTCACATTCTATTGTTCCCCCAAAAAAAGAAAATGATTTTCACTTTTTCCACGGGTAATTATTTTCTTTTTCTTTGCTACTACTTTTTTCCTACGCGTAAACAATGTTGTTTTGAAACAAAATCTTTGCACAAAAATTAATTCGTGACTTTCATGGGCATTTTAATATAAGTATCAAATAAACTTTAAAAAAAGATAGAAAACTAATTTTAAAAATTTAACTTACGTGATATCTCTGAAAACTTCTGGTATAATTTAAAGCATGTTCCGTTTTCAATTCAGTTATTCTTAATCATGTTTATAAAAATAATAATTAGAAAAATAAATAATATTCTCTTTAGCGACTGGATAAAACAAGTTTCAACAAGAATAATATCTCAGTAGGATTTAATAGCAATCCGTTTCTCATCCAAGTTATCCAAGAATTATTATTTCACCTATTTTCAGCCTTCTTATCTCGGATAAGGAAAATCTTCGTTCCTAATCTACTGCATTTTTAATCAAAATCGGATCTGTCTTACATCATAATTCTTATGCATCACAGTCTTATGCAGATTACCAATGTTAATATAGAAATAATAACCAGAATATAAAAAGAAATATTTTTAATATATATGAATGTACCTTTACATTTGCAAATATTTTCTTAAGCTATTATTAAAATTTTTCATATTATACTGATATTCGAAGAAGATTACGAATGGAATACATTTCTTGAAATGTTATAGTAAAATATTCCACCTAAACGATAAATAAATCTTTAAATTTAAGCAGAGTTTGCAACTAACTTTTATGGTGAATTTAATTTTAAAAAAATATCTACATTGTAACGTAAGGTTCCCAGGTTTAATAAAATTTCTAAGTAGTGAGTTGGATTACAGAGCTTTAGTAAAAATACTCTTTTAATTTACAGTTTGAATACAGTTCGTAAGTTAACAAGGCATATTTGACTTTGCACATATAGTTATGGGATACTTTGTAGTATAATTATAGGTTAGGTTCTTTTCACCCAATCTTATAACGTCTAAGATCCACTGTAATAGTAAAGCATTATTTTTTCGAAGGTCTCTTTTTTTCCATTCCATCTTTTCTAAGCATTCTGGGCAGTACTGCCATATTTCAAATCAATTATAATCAATTAATCAATTTACTTCAGCATAAAATAGAAAGTAGAGAAAATGCTAAAGTTAATTTTTATCTGAATATTTTAAAAAAATTATGAGTTTACCATATCGTGTTAGAGTATTAAAAAATACTGACAAAAAATAATTTAGTTATACTAATGATTGAAATTGACATAACCCTGATTTTATTTGTTTTGAGAAAGTAACTATTATTAACTAGGGAATCATATAGTAATAAGTATATCAGATTTTTACCTGGTTGCTTATTAGATCAAATGCAAAATATTATTTATTCATTTGTATCAATGGAATTAGCAGAAAAATAAGTATGGTGACTTAATTAAAGATGCGTGTGCATTCCTTTGTTTACAGAATTTTTTTTAAAAAAATTTTAGCAAAAAAATATTTGTTTGGTTTCCCTATTTTTTTAAAAATTTTGTGCAAGAGAAAGCTATATAAAAGTTAATTATTTTACAACTAGCATTTGTAAAATTTCAAAATGGATACAAGACAACGATTCTCACTAGAAGAATCGACTTTCAAATCTTTTGTAAGATAATCTCTTAATTTTACTTGAATGCAATACTTTTAATTAGTGAAATGTATTATTATACAGATAAATATATATATATATTTGTATTGTTACTTTACAGAATAAGGTATTTTGGTTTAAAGAAACATAAAACATATCGAATACAAAGGGAATATATGTGAGAGGTGATATGTTCGAGTCATACATTGTGTTTCTTAAATGTATGCTTCTCAAACTTATTATACTTAATACTGACTTCTTAATGTGTTATTAAACAACTATGTAACAAATAAACTGATTTTTTGGCTCAGAATTTTCATAAAAAATTTATAATTTGTTCTCGCAAATTAGCACAGTAAGCAGATAACTATTGCTTTTACAAATTTCAGTCATGGATTGAAATAATTTTAGAAGAATTATAAATTTAAATAAAGAAATTAAACTTTTTCTCATTCTTCAAATTTCCTTTTCTCTTTCCATGCATCTGAAAAACGTCCCTCTTGGTTAAAAGTTCCCCACTGATTAGTAGCTACTCTGAGTGGGCCCTGTATCAAAATTCTTTTAGGACCCTTTTTTAAATATGAGAACACTGTTAGTGGAACTATAGTTACACGTTGGGGTGCCCTGTTGGGGGCCCCGTATCATTGAAACGACTGATACAGTGGTAGTTACACCCCTGCCACTGACAAAGACACGCAGATGTAATCCAAAAGAGACCCAAGGTTATAGCTAATGCTACAATTCCATTACATTTCAAGTTAAGAGCAGCTGAAATATTTTTTTCCTTCTGTCCCAATTAATATTTCTATTAAAAAAGTTTTGTTTATGATTACGGTCCATTGGAAAATTAATTTTTGGATGATTTTCACATAAAAAATGAATATCAAAAGGCTTGCGTTACAATAGGTATGTGATGCAAGCAGATGAAAATGTTTCCAAAAATTAATAAAACTGGATATAGTGCATTTAGTTAGACTGTAGAATAGGAAAAGCAATCATTTATGCCACTAAGTAAGACATTAAAAAAGTAAATACGGGGATGGAGAAAAGTAAGCTACTTAATTTTTCAAACGTTTAGGTAGTGATGTTATTCAAGTCATACTCGTTATATAGCTATTAGCAGTGTTCTCGCTAATTGAAATCCAATAATTTTGTTTACAAGGAATCTTTTTTCACCAAGTTAATAGATTATTAATTTCTTTCCAAATATATAAAATAGAATACAGAGCTTTAGTTTTTTTTTAATTATCTTCTTACTACTAATAAGATGCTAAACCCTTAGGATGGATGCAAGTAAATGATGGAATAAAATGTGTAGTAAACAAATCAGACAAAGGAGCTTTTTTAAAAAAAATTTTCTTAGTTAACACTAAAAATTAACAACATATATTTCAGTAAAAAAACGAGTTTTTCAAAAAAAAAATTGAACCACTACTGGAATATGCATATCTTTTTTAATTAGTTTTTTACGATAAAATTTTGGAACATGGATTTAAATTTTAATAAAAAAAAAAGAAAAGGAAACAATGCCCCAAATTTTATGTCCAATGATCGATTTACTTTTTCTTTTTTCTGTTTGTCCCCTTTTCTGATTTATTTCGTTGAAAATAGTAGCGGAAGTTAGCAAATAGTTTTCTTTTAAAACTTTCCTTTTTTGTTATGGGAAAAGCCATTTGACCCGAAAATGTACCAAGAAAGCCAAATCACTGAGAAGTAGTTCTTAAGATAAAAACGCCAGCTTCACATCTCTCCTAATTTATTTTTAAAAGAATTTAACTGCGTTTTTTTTCTTTAATTGTTCTAATAATGTATAAATTATTATAATACATAAATGGACAGACAAAATACTTTTTAAATTTAATATGAGTTTTACATTGATCCGATACGAATTGCAAAAGAAAAAAAAATGCTTTATTTGTTTATTTTTTAAAAGATAATTTTTTTTGTTGTTGAAATTAGGCATTTGTAAAAGATAAGTTTTAATTTATAAGTGTCTCTAAACTAATAACCACTTGGAAACTAATAAAAGAAAAAAAATTTTTCAAAAAGTATTTTTACAACAAGTGCTATGTAATTATATGTGTATTACAATACATTTAAATAAACATGAAATGTTTGTACAAAACTTATGCTTAATATTTAAACATGCTTTACTTATTCTAGTACACCTTTGTGTTCACTAACTCTGATGTAAAATGAAATTAAATTCAGAAGGGGAAAAAAACCTGTTGTTTGTGTTTCTTTGTCTTCTTGAAATCTAAGAAAAAGATACAGATTCCAAAAGAGAGCTTGTAAGTAAAAAGTAAAATAATTGATCCACAAGCTTATTTAAACAGTCAGACTCCTTCCCAAAGCTTACATTAAATTTTAATTGCTGAGATCAGAAACGATTCCTTCATGACTGGCGCAAAATAAGTTATATGTCATTTTTGCAATAAGAACATTGAAAATAGTTATATCTGTGTGTGTGTGTGATTTACTTTTAATCACCAAGGTATCTTAAAACAAATGGTATATTTTTTAAACATAAATCAATACTAAAAAGCGTGGCTTTTAAGTAACAAGACTGACACTGATATAGAAGTGGCAAACATGTCCCAAACATCAGCGATTTAGCTTGGTCTTCTCTTTCAAATGTAGTGCTTCTCGCTTCAGCAAGCAATAAGAAAGCTCCGTGAAAGGATAAGGAAGAAACGACCCAAACTGTGGAAGGACAAGTTATGGGCTCTCCACCAAGACAATGCGCTGTCTCATTCCGTATTGTCTGTCAAGAGGTTTCTTACGAAGTACAACATCCTAGAGTTAGACCATCCGTTTATTCACCGGATCTAGCTCCATACAACATATCTGTTTCTTAAGGTGAAATCTTCATGAAAATGAATCATTGAAGCTGTGAATCCGTTTAAGTTGTAACGAGTCTATTCGCGTTCTCTCTCTTTCCTACTAATAATTGTCTTGGGGAATATAATGGGTATTTAAATATTATTCTATTGAGAACTTTCCTCTCGAAGAAAAAAGCGCAATTTATTCATACAAGGCTTGTATTTAAAGATTAACTCTTAAGTTCAAAGAGAGGTGGTTTAGAAGCTAGCAGGATAGTCATTAACGTAAAGCTAGGCGATAGCACTTCGTAGATTATTTGATTAAAATTAAGATTGGCGATTTGGTCAGTTAGTTGTTAAATTGAATTCGGGTCGGTTTGAATTAGATTAATTTAGAAATTATCATCAAATATTAGAAGGTGTAATTTGTCTGGACGTGCTAAGAGTAAGTGATTCGCTTTATATTTAAATTTTCTAGTATCTTGACTACCTCGCTCTTCTCCCATATTTAACTATTGTTGCATTTCTTAACTTGAGTTTTTGAGAATTGTTAATAAAGTGAGTTGTTTTGACTAGGGCTAATCTTCCTTCTGACCTTCTTACACTAATGGATGGGACCATCCATGAATTACAAAGCTGTGAAAGAGAAAGCAACATGCGTTTTATAGGAGCTGACACACGAAGACTCCCAGCATTGCTTCAAACAATGGAGATTTACGTGGACTGTTGTAGGGATAAAAGAGAGGTGTTTATTGAAGGTAGTAATAAGTAAATGTGTATGAAACAAAAAAAAAATTTATAACATCAGTCTCGTTATTTAATAGCCACATCTTGCATTATCAAAGCATTTTGGATTTTAGAAATAATTAAGTGTGAATTAAAGCTTATATATTTTAGAAATTTACGAAAAGTATTATGTAAAAACAGTATTAACAAATTAAAATAAGTAATAGTTTTAATCCATTTTATTGAGACTAGTTTTACAAATTTCACATGATGTGAAATGTGTTTTGTATATCCATTTGAAATTTATGTTTAACTATTTTGGATTATATCTTCAAGGAGTGACAGGAAATAACGATGTTGAATTTATCTTAAGACTGACTCTCCAATAATATCACTTATGCGTAATAGTATTGTCTTAAATTTACGAAATTACTTTTTTTTTTATATAAAAATCATAAAATGTTTCAGAAAACTCGGCAGAGTAAAATTCAGTTTTTTATTATTATTATTATAAATTAGAATATAACTATCGCCAATATTCCGGGTTTAAAAAGTTATTTCTTTACGTATTATGTATTCTCAATTCTTTTTTCCTTCTAATTTGCTGTTCAATATTCTTCAGAATCATCTTTAACACTAGGCTCACTGACACATTTACATACCTATCTTTATGAACAACCATAGATTTGATGGGCACACAGGAAGTTACATAACTCATATTTTAAAAAACTATTGATTTAGTTTACAAACATTTACACATTTTCTCTCTCTCTGTCTCTTAATATACGAGCATATGATGACATCAATGGACATTTGGGCCCTCAATCCTATACCTGGGAAGGTTGAGGTGGAAGCGATGGTGGACTTTTTTTTATGCTGAGAAATGGAGGCCCCTAATTGCTAAGCTAATCGTTCGAAAATATTCGCTTCGATGAGATAGACTTGAGTGCTCTCTGATCGGTTCTTAGGATGTGAGGAGATAAACTCTTATTGGCTGCCCATCTCTCCTTACAGACTTAATAAAAGTTAATTTGTGTATGTACTTGTCTTTTATTAAATAAATAATATCATAAATTGGAAAAGAATATTTATAATATTATTGACCCATTATTTACATAAATTATTACAAAAATTAATTCCATAAATTATAATCTATTACAAAAATTAATTACATCAATTCTGATTTATCACAAAAATTAACTAAATAATTTGATAAATTTTTCAATTTTCGTCATAAATTCGTATCTGTCAAAATCTCGATCCTTTAAAATAAAGTCTTAAATCTAATGAATTTAGAAGAAAACAAAGAACAATCGGAACGGTTTGGAAATTGTTCTATAAAATGGCAAGAGATGTGTGTGCGTATGGGTACATATAATAGCTGTATCCTTGATACAATTATAAAATGGAAAGATCGTTTTTTAATCTCTGGAAAAAACCATCAACTAAAAGTGAAGTAAGCACTACAACACTGCTGCGGAAAGAAGGCATCTATGATAAAATCAAGGATTCTGAATAAGCATTTTCTCCCTTCATTCACACGTTACACTAATTTTTAAATTTGGACGCTATTCCCATTTTCCAAAAATTTTATATTTTGGTCTCTATTTGGAAAAAAAGGTAGTCCGGTTCCGGACCGGAAGGCCTGGGTTCGATGCCCGTACCCTCGCCAAATACCCTCCGAGTACACACGGAGTACGTGCTCGTTAAATCACTGGGTTCGAAAGTCTCGTGGCCTGAATCACGAGTGCAGGGAACTAGAGAAAATTTCCCTCCACTTCAGTTACATGCCCAAATTGTGGAGGTGGAGATAGAAGGTGGCACCATCTATCGTAATATTCTATCGTCCCTTCGGGTATTTTACCGAGCTAAATCGTACTGTCACCTGTATGGTGCTCAAGCCCATTGCCACGATGAATTTTGGGCCTCGGTCCGACTATGTCAGACAGGTGACATGAGCAACAAAACAACAGAAAAAATATGAATAAAATAATGTATCAAAAAGAAAGAAATGATTTTTATAACACTACCTTTCAATAGAAATGATAATTATGTATATAAATATTAGTTGGGATAGAAGTAATTTTCTAAATGTTACTAGTAAACAAAGATATGCTTCGATAAATTCCGTCATGTTAACACGGAGTGTTAGTACTGACATCTTTAAGAAATGAGATACCTATTACAAAAATTATATATTGCCTTAATAAAAAGCAGTTATTTTTATATTTAATATATTTCAAAAATAACAAACGAACGTGAAAACCTGAGATTAATATTAAACCTATTTTTTAACCCCGAATGAGATAAAATACCTGAACTCGTGTCTACAGTTTATGTATTTATGTTTCACAGTTTCAATAAAGTAAAATATATTATTTTTACGTTTCCTGTTTCTGAAAAGGTTTGTGGCTAAAAATGTATAACTATTTTGAATTTTTTGGTTAAATGTAGTTGGTATTTTTTTTCTTTAATATTGAGAGAAAACTGGAATAAACCATATATTTCTGAATCTAAATCTACTGGAATCATTATTACAGTTAGAACTCTCTGAACAAACTCTTTTCATCTTGAATAAGCAAGTTTATTTTTTTATTGAAAACTTTTCTTACCAATTCAACAAGTCAAAAGAAAATGTCCCTCTCGCTTCCCAAAATATTTAAGATTGAATTTCTTTTCAAACTTTCTTAAACACTTCTGTGAATCATTTTCAGAAATGAAGTCATTTCTTAGATTGAACTAAGAAGATAGAACTAAGAACTTCTCGCGGATGTTTCTGACTACTAAGTTTCAACGACTTCTTTTTCAAGACTAAAAGAAGAATAAATTAGTTTCGCGAGAATCTGTTCTTGTGGAGGGTGGATGGCTGGAATTGGGGAAAAAATATGCTTATATATAACTGAAATGGATCGTTTGACTACTTTTCTAAGAATATTTGAGATGAGTATCTTTTTTTTTAAATAATGAGAACAATCCCTTGATTGAAATATTCAAACACAGATATTAAGTCTCACGACGTTCTTCCCCCCTTTTCCCTCTTCAACTTTTCACTCTTTTTACTAGAAGAAAGGGAAAAAGAACTATTTTCTTAATGATTTGTTCTTGCAATTGTTGGAAAGCTGCAATTTAAAAAAAAAACGTGCTACAAATGAAATGTGATTCATATTTGACTTTTTTTGTTATTAAGAATATATTAAATATATGTGCACTTTTTTCAACTGATGGATAAACTACATTGAATGAAGTGTTTAAAATGCAATAATTTTAATTGCACATTTTCATTATAATTTTTTTTAAGTATCACTTTATATCTGTCGTAAAGATCAGTTACTAATGATAAAGTGCAGATGTTTTGAAACAAATGTAGGTCAGATATTTTCAAAATTTCAAAAGTTAACATGTATATATAAATTAACAAGTCTTAGAAAATCTATATATATAGGATATCTATTAAATCGTAGAATTCAATAATTTAATATACTTTAATTGAAGTGCTACTTATTTCATGAAATACCTAGTTATTCTATGAAATAACGGATTTTACACTTTAACGGTAACATATATTTATATACAAAGAGAGAGAGTGACCAAATAGTAGGAATTGAAAAATTCAGTGTGCATCGTAACGTCATGGTCAGTATCCCCTGGAATCTTGGATTTCTGGGGATACTAGAAAGCGCAGCCTGGTATGCAAGGGGTTAAAACAATTATTTTTACTTCTTTTAATCTGCAACAGGTTTCAGAAATGTGACACCTTATTACTTCTTCATTTCTCTTTTCCTTTATTGAATCAATGTGTGTAAGGTTTCATTTCCTGTGATCCATCTTAACCAATGTTCAATGCATCTCTTCTCACACATTGATTTTCCTTCACACAATACGTCATCATTTCTTAAGGCAACGATCACTTCGCTATGTATCATTTTGAGATACACTCATAATTTTCATCTTCAATCATGATCAAATCTCTCATGTCATCCGTCACATTGCATTAAATACTTTGGTTTTACGTTTCTCTGAATCTATGAAACAAGAGACTGACATTGTTGAGTTTTATTTCTTCTGAGAAATGACTCAATGAGATTCATTTTGAGATTTATCAATTGAATCGGGGAATTTAAGGACATTTTAATTATTGAAGACGTGTTATTTGCAGTTGGTTGCTTAGATTTTTTGATGTATACTAACTGCATAAAAATTCAGGAAGAAACCCCTTGTGAAAAATATAAAATTATAAGTGTTATGTTTCATTTTTGGAAATAAATTGATGGGTGTATCGGGAAATTGTAAAATTAAGTTTTTAGTAATTTTTTTTTGACAAATGCTACGTTAGACTAATAGCACACCTTATCGATAACGCAAACGGCATGTTTTTGAGATGTTAAGTATTTTAATTATATCATTTCTTTATATAAACTGGAAACGAAGAATTGATATTATATATATACAAATAGCTATAAAACCTAAGTATAACTAGTCAAGATAGGAAATATTAGGCACAGTAGTTCAATAACAAACTCCTGGCCTTAGGAACCAAGATTGCAGGTTTAAACAAGTCTTAGGGCTGGCCAACCTTCACCTTTTTTTGCCTATACACTGAGCCAAAAGGAAACGAAAGAATAATATTATGAGAAATTTAAATATTACAAATAAATTACACTATACCATTAAAACACATTACGAAAAAATTATAGTCTGCTAATATTCATTAGTATACATTTAACATCAATGTAATAAAGTAGAGAGTAAGACTTACTTCGTCAGTATAGCAACATGTGATGTTTCCCACCTAATACAGAAAGAGTAATAGCAGTACCGCATAAGAGAAATTTTAGTTTTCTTATAGAATAATGTAAAGTTTGTGTGTGCGTGTGTACTTTTAAAAACCTTAAATATTGATATGAAATTTATAGAAAATAAAGGATTATACGAATACTTAAAAAATATAATATTAATTTATTGAAACATATTGCGCCCTTTATTGAATAATTGTAATTAATTGAAAATACTAATATAAAAACATATTGTAAATAATAATTAATACATATTGCAATTTCACTGAGAACTATTGAAAATATAACAGTACAGAAAGTTAGTAGGATATCCATGTTCAATACATTGTTTAATATATATATATAAGTGTAATATATATATATAAGTAATATCATCACGATTTAGCCGGAGCTATTACACTTACAGAATTGACATTTGGTTGGATGTTTCTTTCATGGAGAAGAAATCCAATAAGAAAGGGTTTTAAGAAAATTGACAACATAGAGAGGAAGTTGTTAGTATATTAACATTCAGATCCATAATGAAAACTTTTGGAATATCGTATAATCACATATTCTCAAATTATTACTTTTACATATTGATACATCATTAAAAGGCATTAATGTTGTTTTATGGTCAACTTTGATGTAAGTAATGCATCAAAACTGAAAAAATTCTTTCAAGATTCATACAGAATTTGTGGAAAAATCATGTAAATGCTACAAAATAGGCGAAACATAAAAATGCTATTTGTCTGTTTTCTGGGCTGTTTAAGACATTTTTGTTTCCTATTTTACTTAAAATAAATTAAGAAGATAACACCGTTTAGTAAAATAGGACAAATACATGTTGTATATCATTATTTTTCTGAGAAAATGACTATTTACATTAAAAATGCAATTTTCTCAAAATGATTGTTTTCAAACTGCGTGTACTATTTTCTCAAAACCTACTGAGTAAATGCACAGGCAATTTTCACCTCATAAAACTGATGTGTCACTATATATACTGGAATTAATTTTTTGGAGATTTTCCCAAAATATTTTGCTAAAGAGCAGTTATCGTAAAAAAAGGATAATTTTCAAAAAAATTCAGAGTGATACTCTTACATTGCATGTTTTTGAAAAAACTAAAACAATGCATTTGAAAAATTTAGCTTCTGTATAAAGATAAAAGTATAATTAATATACATACAAAATTTGAAGTTTTTATATTTAACAGTTTCTTAAGAAAGCTTAATTTAACATTGTCGGTATAGGGGTTAGTAAAAGGATTACGACTAACCTTAAAAGTGCTGTATAGATAAATGATAACCCCGTTTTTGTATTATTAGATCTACGGATATAAAATTTAGCAGGCATATTTCTTTCATGGATTAGACATCCACGACGAAAACGATTTTTCAAAAATATACTTCCCAGTGGGGGGGGGGAAGGGTGATGGGTTAAAAGAATGCTACAGAAAAATACTCCCATTGCTTAACTATTAGACGCCAGAACTTAAAATTTGTTAGGCATGTTCCTTTCATAGAATGGGGATCCGCTAAGAATGGGTTTTGCTAAAATTGACAACAATTGTGTTAAGTGCCGTTATAGATAAACATTCACGTTTTTTAACTATTAGGTCTACTCATTTTAAATTTGGCAGGCATGATCTTTTCTTGCAGATCTTTTCTTTTCCCCATCGTAAAAGTTGTTGACCCCAAGAGGGTTATAGATAAAAGATAACTCCATTTTTGAACTATTGGATCTACAGACTTAAAATTTAGCAGACATATTCATTTCATTAAGTAGAATTCCACTAAGAAAGGATTTCTTGAAAATTGACTCCAATAGGGGTGACGATGGCGTTTTGCATAAAAAAATCGCTTTTATAAATTATTAAATTTACAACCTTGAAATTTAGAAAACGTGCTACTGTTACTGAGCTGAGATCATTTATAAAGGGGGTTTCAAAAGGTGACCCAAGTGGATGTTACAGAGACATTGTTAATAAAAATTATAGTTTTTTTTAAAACTATTACACTTACAGACTTAAAATTTGGCAAATATAATTTTTTAATAAGAGATATGCTAAAAAAAAAGTTTTTTTTTTACCTTGCAATTTACTTAAAATCGACACATTGAAAGTTCCTTTTATCCTTTAATATCTATTGTTTTATTTTTTAATTTACCCGTGTAAAAAATGGGTATACCAGCTAGTATATGTCATAAAGGATAATAGGTGGGAAAAGCTTGCCAGACTGTTCCTAATGCAGAGTTTCTCAAACTGTGAGGCGCGCCCCCTAAGGGGGGTTGATAACCCTACGAGGGGGGCGTGAGCATATCAAAAAGTCGAGAATAAGAGATTATTTTTAAAAAATTATAAAAATTTACTTAAAGGAAGCAAAACAAAATACATTCCGATGTAATAAAATTACACGTTGCGTTTTAATTGTTATCTGTTCCAATTTAAAAATTAGAAAAGAAAAGCAATATAATACTTTTCTTACTACTTAAGTAAGTTATATATATACTTTTAAAATATCTATTACTTACAAATAACTCACTTAAAATGTCTGTTACTTAAAAATAACTTACTTAAAATATCTATCGCTTAAAAATAAGTTACTTAAAATAACTCTATTACTGAAAAATAACTTACTTAAAATACCTGTTACTTGAAGTAACGTATACAAAACTTAATACTTATCTTGATAGTTTTAGTGGTTTATAATTAATTGTATTGTAGTTTTAGCATCAAAGTACATTATTATTGCATTCAATACATTGTTATTATATGGCTGGGGGTGCAATGAAAATTATGATTGAAAATTGGGTCGCAAGAATTGAAAGTTTGAGAAGCACTGTCCTAATGTCACATTTTGAAGCTTCACAAGGAATATTGACGACGCATCGCGTCAATTTGTGCCTTAGTCAAGTTACGAGGAAGAACTTATTCACCACACCATCAAGAAGACTTTGAACTTCGACGCATTTTACGTTCATCATCCTCCGGACACGGTAGGTTTTCAGAAGAACTAACAGTTTTGGCTCACGACTGGACAACGCTGAGCATGCATTCGCAACCATGATGGACCTCCTTGGATACTCAAAATTCTCAAAAACATTTGAGGAAGAAATGTTTAGCTTAAACAATAGACTGTGTGTGTATTTTTGGTCACACTAGTTGAATTCGCACTCTAGTTGAATTACTAAGATTGAAAGTCTGAAAACTTCGACATCACACACATGCTAAGAGACAAACCTAATTTCATTAATTTAAAACACAGTGGACTTTTACGCCGCTGAAGATTGATAGCCAGAAATTGCTCGAGAAAGTCAGAATCGCTGTTACAGTTCGACATATTACCCACTATATTACTGAATGTTGAAACTCTAGAAGAAATTATAAATATAGCTTTTTAGTAGTATATAATTCTCTTATATATCGTGAAGATCTTTTTAGAAAAAAAATATTCACTATCTTAAGAAATTAATATATTGTTTATGAAACTTGTTTTAGATACTGAATCATTATCGTCAAGTATCGTTAACGGAATTCAAGAAAATGAAAATCTTTCCAAATGCCATATCACCTGAGAATATTTCCTGTATAAAATTATATTTTCAGAAACGTTCTGAATTTGTAGATTTTCTTTGAGGAAGCACAATGACAGTATAAACAAAAATAAGGTGGTATGGGGAGAACCATACTCAATTTAGAATGAGATCGAAAGCAAAATGTGCTTATTTGATTTGATTTCTAAAGAAGAATTGAAAAAGAAAAAATTGAGGAAAAAGGAGAAAGTTCTCGCATACCCGCGTGAAATCTCAACGAGGTAACAATTCTTAACTAAACCATTCGTACAAAGCATAAAATTGCAAACAAATATATAAAGCGTATTTTTTAATTTATTTTTTTTTATGATATATTCTCCCAGCTGTGCAAACTCAACACTGATGAAACAAGTTTTTGAAAGAGAGAGTGATTTATTAAAGAACTGCTCTATCCATTGAAATAGAGCATCAGTTTTACAGGGCTATTGAAGTATATGAAAAGAGTTACAGTACTTGACAAACCAATATAATTTCATGCATACTGACATATTTGCTTTTTTGGGGCGAAATTTCAGTAAAGTTCTTTTGTTTTCTTTTTTTTTCTTTTAGCAATTAATATTACCCGTAAATCAGATATGTATATTTAAGTCCAAAAACGCAAAGAAAAGCGAGCAAAAAATAAAAAAAATGTATGATTTCAAAACATTTTATTATTATTATTATTTATTTATTTATTTTGTATTTTAGAAGTATAAAATATCGAACAAAAACTAAATAGAAATAAGAGGAATAATAAACAATATAAAGAAATACATTCCCATACGTACCCCCCAGTTTAAATGTGAGCCCTTTACATAAAAAAATTAATTAAATCTTGAACTATATATATATATAAATGTTGCAAAATAATAGAAAATTTCATGTGGCCAACCTCTAACAGGTGACAAAATTAAAAATGCTCAAATAAAACTACGTGCGTTTCACATGTAACTCTAAAGTTCAGACTAAAATGATATGGTAAAAGGATGGCAATAACTCGGTGTTTCTCAAACTTAAAAGTATTTACCACCCGATTTTCAAACAGAATTTTCTTCGCGCTGCTTTCCTCTACAATAACAATGTATTGAAAGCAATAATACTGACTCTAAAGCTACAATACGACCTTGAATAGAAACCTTGTAAATTATCAGGATAAATATAAAAATTTGTATACCCCCCCCCTCAGTATGATACTTTTAAACAATTGATATTTAACGTAATTTTTTTTTTAAGTAAAAGTACAGAAATTTTCTTACTTTTCCTTTCTAATTTTTTTTAAAATTGGAACAGCTTGCAAAATAATTTTGAATTAAATTAAATATTTATATCCCCAATCATCCATTTCTAAAAGTACAAACTCCATTGGAAAAATAGTCCAGTCTCTGCTGCTGTCTATCTTCTATCTATCAAATCTGGCATCGACAAAGCATAAGATCTTATCTTTTTGTGAAACTAGATTTTTGCTTGGCTTTGAAGACAGATTAGACATGTCAACTAAATATAGAAAAAAAAAAGAGTGAGTCACTTACCAATATTAAACCTTCCTTTGAAAAGCTTTGCTCTGTAAGATAAGCCCATCCCATAATTATTATTGTTCTTAACAAAGCATTGTTATATTAATTATAAAATACATTGTGCAGTACTAATACATTTATGAGTATATTATATGAGTGTAAATGCGTATTTTTTACTGCAGAATGTATATTTTGATTTGCTTCCTTTCAGTAAATTAATAATTTATTTAAATTATCTTTTATTTTCGACTTTTCGGTATGCTCTCATCCCTCACGTAGAGTAATCATGCCCCCCTAGAGGGAGCACCTCACAGTTTGAGAATCGCTGCAATAACTTTACTATCTACAAATATTTGATTTGCTTTTAAAAAACGATGATTTATATGAGCCTTACTTATACTTTGAAGCCTTAAAATTATAAAAACACATCGTAAGGGAATAGAATATGATTTCATTTCTTTCAATAATTAATTTCGAGTTTATGAATAACAAAATATTTAAGAAATGTAATGAAAATTCCCTAAGTAAAAATAAATTTTAAAAGTTCCCTTAAAAAAGAATAAAAAAACTTCAGATGAGATTAAATATTATAAAGCAGTACTTTTTCTTTATCTGATTTATTGTAAAGAGAAATTTTGCTTATCTACTAAGTTACAAAAATAATTTAAACTTTCTTTCATAAATAAGTGACGTTTTCATTGGAATTAAAAATGTTAATAAGACATTTTTTCAGCTCATTCACTGAAGATACCATGCTTTTAATTTAGTTTCTAGATATTATTTTACATTTAAATAAATTCACAAAACGAATAGCTGGAACACACACGGACATAGATACTGGACAAAACGTTCTTTTCTTACATTCTGGATATCTTATCTTTCATATCTTTCCAATTGAGAGCTTTGAGAATCATATAATTTGTGTTAGTGAATACGAAGACTGGTCAGAATGATTAGCTAATACAATATTATATACATCATATCTTACTTTGAAATGTGCCAACATGTTACTTTTTGGTAAGATAAAGTTGTGGTTAAAAGGATATTTTATTTGGGAGAGAATTAATTATCGCGCGATGTTATGGAGGGTTCACAACATCATAAATTAAATAAAATCCCTCGACAAGAAATTTAAATGGTGTAATATTTCATCATAAATATTTATATAGTGGAATAACATAATGTGTGTGTTGATACCATATAATCGTACTACAATGGTATATTTTGACTTTGAAATATTAAAAAGAAGTTTGGGTAAAATAATACTTCAGAAAGCCTACAAGGTAGTCTTTAAAAATCTTTTCATTTCAATTTTAATTTAAAATTAATACTTGCTCGAAATAAATTTCGAAATCCCAAACACAATATTTTCTGATAAAAGAAGAGGATTAAATATTTAGTTTTACACTATCAAAGTACTAATTTTTTTAAAAAAAAATTGTTTTATGTGATATTAAGACAACTATTTACCACAAAAACTCTCAAAAAGTTGTTTTAGTACTGAAATTCCTAGCATAATTAAATGATAATTATTTAAAAAAAATAAGTTTCTGAAAAGAAGCTTTAAAAAGTTACCAAAATATATTAACATAAGTGATAAGTGATTCAGTTAAAACCCTATATAAGAATTGTATATTACATAAAATCAAAAGTAAAATAAACACAGCTATATATAATATGCTTATCTACTAAAAATAAAGATGGTGTATATGACATAAAGTGCACTTAAAGTATTACTTCGCGTATATTTTTGAAGGCTGTATACACAAAATTATACTTGCTGATACGTGAAATTGATTCTGGGCCTTTTCTTTTAAATGGTTGTAAGAACATTTTAAAAGTAACAAAAGTTTGAATTTTGTACAGATTTTGTTTAGAAAGCTTTTACTTGTATATAATTATTCTCCATGTAAGAAGTAAAAATTACCAATACTTTTAGTGGTTCTTTTTTATTTTTATTTAAGATTTTAGAAACTTATTCAGACAAGTTTTAAGATAATATGAATAAGCGCACCAAAACTTTCTGTGTATCAAACACAAAATATATCAATAGCGAAATTTGTGATAGATTTTTTTTATGAACAAATGTGTTATACAAGATTTTATAATCACTTTATCTTTAAATCGACATAATTATCAATTGTAATCATATAGTATACATGCATGTGCCCTAGTGTTAAATGTAAAGCATATTTCATAAAATGTCGAAAAAAGTGAATAAATATCCTTTAAATTGTTCAAAATCACATATATGAAGAATTAATGTTTCAAGGTAAAACAGTGACCATATGCAAAATAGAATGCGTTAGCATGTGCAAAACATATGCACACGTCAAACGAATAATAAAATCCGCTCACGAGCCTCACAAAGATTAGATAGGGTGTGTTAAATTACGGTGCTGTTGAACGAATTAAACGATCAAAAATGCCAGATGCTGCTACACAAATGTCGAATGGACCCACTTTTGAAGGGAAGAATTAAATACTGTAAAATAAACGATCCCAAACTGAATTGTCAAATTCTGAATGTGTTTCACTGTAATATCTCAAAACTGTCGCAAAGTATAGAAGATGTTATCCGACGACCCGTACAAGTTCGACGAAGTATAAAAATTGTTTCCAAGATATATTTGGCAATAACTTTGCGACATTAGAGATACAAATGTGTCAAAGAACTCCGCTTAGAGTTAGCAGTCCTAAAGGAGTAGAAGTTTAAGGTAAACTGTTTATAGGAGACTTATTTATACTGGTCCGTATTCCAGACAACCAGTCGTTTGTATTTTTCTCACACCTGCACATAAATGGCCTTGTCTAGATTGGATTTTGAAACACTAGCAATGGTATTTGCAATTGAGCTTCAATATGATATTCAGAGACGAGTCGTGGAATATTCTGAATACTGATTTTCATCAGATAACGATATGAAGTGAACACGAAACTCTTTTTATTTAAAAAGCATCACGGAAAGATGTCATTTGCCTTCAAAGGAAGTGTAAGTGCAGACAGGCATAATGCAGCAGGGTCACATAAAACCTCCGCTGCTATGGCTAAAAGGTTCAGAGATGAACTTCTTAAACCTTATGTTTGTCCTGGTTTCATATTCTTGGGCGATAATGCACCTTGTCATCATTTAAACCAGGTCAACGACTCTCAGAAAATGAAAACATCTAACACATGAAGTGGTCCACTCATTTACTTAATCTTGAACCTATTTAAAACACGTGGAATGTGCATGGGAGTAAGTTGTAGCCCTTTCGACCGACCAAACTTCGTTCTAGAACTGAAAATGATTTATTTGTAATAACGAGTTCTAGTCTCACTTTCCACAATTTCATATCACATATTTACTATTGCTGTGCAACATGTGTGTATACCAGAGATGACTACACACATAATTAAACTGCCGTCTTGTTTTTATTTTTTTACTAAAGTGTAAACTATTAGTTTGTGCTTTTTCGTTTAAACTGTTTCTTTAGATTTATTTTTGTATTGTTTCTTTAAAGTATAGCCATATTACATTCTCAAATCACGTATCCCATCATTCTGAATTATATTTCCTTAAATTTTCACATATACATCAATTCGTTATGCTTAACTTTTCAACACTTTGTGTAGATTTATGTAAATGAAGGTTTTGAATAGCTTTGAATAATTGCATTGCATTTATTAGTTATCACACTTGGTTTATTACTCGAGCAGCCAAGTAGGCCAATAAACCCAGATGACAGGCATCTGATTACATTCATAGTTCTCAATGACATACATTCCGCTGTTTTCAGAAGGCTCTGAAAGACAAAACAGTGTGTTTTGAGTCCAACGAGATATATTTACCGCTTCAATCAGACAAAATATTTTAAAAAACGATATGAAATTAAGAAATACACCTACGAAATGGGAAAAAAATGCTTTTGAAGAATGTAATGCAAACAAATTAAGGAAAATTGTTAATTAATAAAGAGAATGGAATATGAATATACATATATACACACAGGGTAATTAATAAGGAAGTATACACTTTCCAGAAGCTGTAAAACCTTAGTCAAGAACACGCACCACTTCAGCGAACTGTACGTTAGATGTTTTTTTAAAGTGAGTGCCAAGTTCTTGACAGAGGTGATGTGACTAATCAGTCGAAATGGTGATGTCTGCAGTGGAGAAGGTTTTTTGTGTTCTTCAATCAAACAAAATGGAATCCACAGCTGCTTTGCAACGGAATTTTTGATTGCGATTCAAAAAGAGCCTCTAATTAGAAAATCTATCTGACAATGGTATGTTAAATTCAAAATTACTAGTTGCTTATGCTAAAGTAAAAGTCTTGAATGAAGCTGAAACAACGTTTCACAGCCGCTTTGGATGGCCTTGATACCTTAAGGTATCCGACTAGGTTGAAAAAGTGCTTTTTAGGTATTTGATATTTGGTGTTGCTTGGGTCATTAGGGGAAAAAGAAATTATTTATTGAGGAAGAAGGACTAATACGTAAAACTAGAGAGTTTTTAAGTTCTTTTTATAGCATTTACTTTATCTAACTAATAAAAAAAAAATTAATTCGTTTTTTGAAGAATGAACTTTTTATGATAATTTGTGCACGAAAAACGGGATATCTTCTAAATAATCCAATCAAATGCAATGAAATTTATAACAAAATATGCTATGGGTCTTAGAGTGTAACAAACCGGGTTTTAAGAAAATACATTTAATCACATTTGCAGCATTTTTAGCTTAGAACATGCAGTAATTTTAACGAAAAATCATGATCATCAAATTTAAATGCTAATAAAAGATTTATTTCTTAAAATGTTCTTTATCCTGCGGTTTGTGACACTTCAGAGGGATCAAGTATATCAATGACATTAAAATTGCATAATGTGCAATTTATTTTTATTTATCACGTTTTTCTTAAATTAAAAAATGTTGCTAAATTTTCCTAAAAAAATAATATTTTTTTTCAAAAAAAGGGCGATACACATGTTAGTTATTTAATAGTTATGACATTTTAAGCCTATTTATGTTCTTTAAAACAATAAAATTATTCAGAAAATCAATTTTTGAAAAATTTATCTCCAAACCTTGTCGGATACCTTAATACGTTTTTGGGAAGGAAACAGATAGAAGGCTCAATGTGTGTCACTATAAGGGTTCATACACAGAACATTTGTGTCTCAAACAAAACTTTGAAATAGTTCTATACAATTTTTTTTTTTTCAGCTGATATACAGGGTGTCTGAAAAAAAGATTATACCTTTTATTTAAAATTTCTCTCTAGTTTATCTGAGGTACTATTGGAATGTTCTATTATACCGGAAGTTAGGTGATATATATATATCAAAGTATTTTTTGTGTACCAAAGATGTACCTTACAAAGATTCAATATGGGCACCCTTCGTGACACGGCAAATATCTAGACCAGTGATTCCCAAAGTGGTCTATATCGACCCCCAGGGGTCTACATCAGCTGAAAAAAAAATTGGAGGTCTATGATTGAGACTCGAAGCTTCAGTTTTAACTATTAAGGAATGAAATAAATATTCCACGCATACAGGTGTGTTATTTATTTAAACCGCGATCACTCGCTCGGGGTGTTCTATACACCCCAGCAACAAGAAAATCCTCCCAGGATTCTAAAAAGAATGCGCAGAACCACAATTTTTTCAATAGCTGTTCATTTTAGGTCATTGAACCTTCAGGCCTGATGCGATCCCTCTTTTTCGAACGATTGGAATGTAATGACCTTCAAAAGTTTATCTGGGGGGCTGAGAACTCCCGCGAAAAGTTGAGCATTTGTACACAGTCGGTTCTGAATGTTTGGAAAATGATTAAAATATTATTGTTCTATACTTTCTGCTATCATTATCTCATTAGTTATAAAGTATATTTATTAATGGTATATACGTTTTATATATACAGGTTTATGAAAAAATATAAAATTATGTGTTTTAAAATGAAAATTTTGTATGTTTAGTTTAAACTAATGTTAGTCTCATTTGTATGCAATAAATTTAATAATTTTATTTGTATAATACAAAAACATCTTGTAATTTTTTAAATATGTATCATAATGACTTAATTTTATTTTCATAATTAAATACACGTGTTAAAAGTTTGGGGTGTTCTCTACACCCCGCGAGTAACGGCGGTAGCAAAAACAGGCGCGAGTGACCGCAGTTTAAGTAAGTAAAAGTTTGTTATAATATAAACACATATACGTACATATATCTATATTTCTCGTATAATGAAATATCGTGAGAACGTTTTTAATTGCTTTTCCTAGTGAAAAGAAACTTCCGCGTGGTTGCCATTCTTCATAAAAAAACAAACAAAATAAAAATTTTAAAAAAAATAAAGAAAGGAAAAAAAAAATAACGTTATTAAGTGAGCAGATTTAGGATTCAACCTAACAAAATTAATGCCGAATGTTAAAAATTTGTTAAAAAATTATCAGATCCATCCCTCCAATTAAAACAATTTGTTTGTTGTTCAGTTATTTTATGTAACAGGTATTGAATTTAAATTCATTTAGTAAATGTTTAAAAATAAGAAATGTTTTTTTTTTTTTCTAAAGTTTTTCACACTACAGTTATAAAGTGTAATCTTATAAAGTAAGTAGCTTTGTACCAACTATCAAAAATACATATAAGTAGATGAATTAGCAAAAGTTTAATATTAAGTAAGAATGGGTCTACTCCAAACCAGAAAACATGGTAAAGGATCTATGAGACAAAATTTTGGGAAAATCTGATCTAGATTATATTCCAATTCAGTCCATACTCACACCAACGTGTCTCTGGTAACACCAGAAAAAGAAGAGTACCCTCTTTCTTAATCTTTTTCTAGGTACCCAGTATGTAGAAGTGGTGAAAATTGATATGAAAGCTACTAAATACTTCATGTTTTGGAAATCCGCCTTCCCTGTGTGCACAAATCTTTCAACATGGCACCCACTAAACCACATAAGGTATTTTGTGCTTTGGTTAAGCAAAAACAATGTCTGTTACCACAGTTCAACGCAGCTTTCATCAACAATTTGGGTTTGATCCACCGGACAAGAACTCAAACGTTGGCATACACAACTAATGGATACAGTTTGCCTTTGCGAAGGCAAAAGCACCGGACGACAACGTTCGGAGGAAACAGTTGACCGAGATGGGCAATTTTTCTTTGGAGTATCTAGTAGCTTTAAGGTCAATTTTCACCACTCTCTTACACTGGGTATCTAGAAAAAAATAAAGAAAAAGGGTACATTTTTTTCTGCCGTTACAAGGAACATGTTGGTGCCAGTATGGATGGAAATGGAGTATCGCCTAGATACTTGCCGTGTCACGAAAGGCGCTCATATTGAATCTTTGTAAGGTACAACTTTGGTACAAAAAAACCCTTTGATATATTAACTAACTCCTGGTATAACAAAACTTTCTAATAGTATCTCAGAGAAACTACACAAAAGTTTTAAAAAAAGTACACTTATTTTCAGACACGTTGTATAATATTTTGAATTGTTTTTGATTTATTGTGCATTGAAGCTGTATACTTCTTTGTGAATTCTGTATACATTATATATATATAATGTTGTACAGTATTTCATATCGAATTCTATTGAATGTTATTTATAAAAATATAATCTTTTCAAAAATTCGGTTTTGTACTTTTGGAAAATATTTATCCTCGTATTTCTCGGTTAAGAAAATGCTCTTATAGAATCGAGTGAAATCATTGATTGTACACTAGAGAAAAAGAGAAAAACCCAATTTCACGAGTACTTCGAGCATGAATCCGAAACAATGATTCGCATTTGATCTTTTGTAATAGGATTTCTATCTACAGTCTCTTGAACTTTCCTCACTTTCACCCTTCCTCTTACAGTATATCAAAGCAGCAATTCGATTGACTGAGCTACAACAAAATAGAAAAGAAAATCTTAAAAACTTTTTCATTTTTGTGGATTTAAAAAAAGATTTCATTTTTTTTTCTGAAAATTCCATTTTTACAAGCACATTCTTTATTGGACAAGAACGGGAGGAGGGGAAGGGAATCGCATACTTTTGAAAAACAGAAAATTACACAAGCAAATCTGATTCAAAATACTTTTCATAGAAAAATTTGTTACAAATATGTTTAAAAAAGGGGTCATTTTTATATATAAATATATTATATACATAGCAAAGAACTCGATTCTATTGAATATTAATTTATGCAGATAATTTTGCAATGAAATTAAAGTTCAAAAAGATTCAATATATTTACCATATTTTTAAATGTAGTTCATGATAGTTAATCACAGTTATAATAATTTTTAGCAAAACTATGATATCAAGCGTCTTAAAAATGCTGCAAATATTTATTTATATATATATTAAATATTTTGGAAATCTACGTCTTTGCGGAGACAATTAGAGACTTGTACAGGAGCCATACATACATTTATGCCACGAATGTGTAACTGAAAGGTATCCTCATTAGAATATTACTTAGCCTAATTTAGAAGGATTAAAAAAATTGCATAATTTTTTTTTCTGATTTACAAACGTTTACTGGAATAAAAGTTGCCAAATTGTCGTCCATCTTTCTAAACGTAGTGTGACATAGCCATCCTATGATGACTATGTCGTTCCGGATCCGCGTAAGCTAGAGGTGTGGGATTATCAAAATGATGAGACATAGTAGTTCTTAATACAACTTTTATTAAGAATAACTTATATTACTTAATTCTAATTTGACAACTTTATTTAAAGTGAGAGTTAACACCCAATTAAACCTTGTATTTAAGTCAGATCACGCAACTAGATCCTTTAACTTAATTATAATAAATAAACCGATTCATCTAACTACCTATACCAATATTACCTTTTTGCAGATCTCCTTCCTACAGTGATTGAGAGATATCTATAATGTCACTTTATATACGACGATTCCAACTTCTTTACAATGGACTTCTATTCCTTCCAAAGCTATCGGACTGCTAACTCTTGATCTGAAAGATTCCACACTAAGCTATCTCTAAACTTGCCGCGCTCTATCTTATCATCAAAGCTTCTATCCTTTTAAAGTATATCTCATTTACATGTTACATTCGTTTATCTTCTTGGTATTGGGTTGGAAAGGTTTTGCCATTAATCGTGGCCGTCAAAGAACATAGGAGTTATGTTAGCAGAAGGACGCGAGAGACGTCACAGTAGGTGGAACAATGTAATTTGTGGCAGCTGTTATCTTCGAGTGTTAAATAAATCGAAAATTAAGTAAAACTAATGAAACAAATACACAAAATATTATTCAATCTTTCCCATGTTCCCCCTTTATGCTTTTAAAAAAATATTAAATACTAATTGTTAGGCCTTCGAAAGCATTAGGAGTTTTTTCCGTTAAATTTAAAGTTTTGTATAACTTTAAAGTAATAATAATTATAATCTATTAAAATGACTTCGTTTGAACGATCGTTTTCATTGTACTTTATTGATATTAGAGCTGCTCATACCTACAAAATGAGTCACGTACTGAATCATGAATTTCTTAATTTGCCTTCCAATCTTTTTAATGGTTTTGCATAGATAGTCTTGAATTATTTATACACTTAACGTGAAAATCTGCGTGAGTTTTTAATACTCAATTTTAACTTTCCTTAAAATATATATTCATTCCGTTAATGATAACCAATTTCACACACAAACTTCAATATTTTACCAGGTAGAACATTTCTTAAATATTGTGAAGAAGTTTAAAATAAATGTCATTTAAAAGCTCGTGTTTTTTGTGTCCTGGGGTCGTAAAAAAATTTAAATCAACCAATTCTTTTTTTGAAAAAAAAATTCTAGCAAAGTACTTCATACATTTTAATATAAATCAATAAAGTTTTAGTTTACTAAGCTAAAACTGAAATGATGATGTATTGTATGAGAAAAAAGAATTAAAAAAAATATAACACATAGGTTTTACAAGAAAATATTTTTTATCATTGAAAATAGTAGAACAATACATTAAGCACGTACTTGTGAGCAGACACACTCGTGTAAAGCACATGTTTCAACTAAAATGATGTTATAACAGAATACTAATATCCTGAAAATTTCTACTTAAAAAAACCTGTTCTAAATTTAAATTTACTTCTATTTTAATATATGGGTATGTGTTTTAAATGTGGGAAATATAACTTCAATACCTAAAAAAAATAAAAGTGTGTATAATATTTCGAAATTTTTTCCTTAGTCATATTTGTCTTATTATGAAACAGAAGTATTGTGTTTTCAAATGCAAAAAACGTACTTCTTTTAAATTTATAATTCCTCCATGTTTTAATAATTTATCTTATTGCTAAAATCCTGAGTAAATATAATCGTTAAATCCCGAAATCTTTTTTTAAAAAGTTATAGTTTTAGTGATTTTTTGAATTACACTTCCAAGCTGACAAAATAGATCTCAAATGTTTAACGAAAGTGTGTGCATATGCCAAAATTTTACCATTAGAAGCTCTTCAGGAAATAAGGAACATTATTTTGACAAACAAGATAAATTAATTGAGAATTTATTTACACATACTAAATGCGTAAAGAAAAATTTGAACTATCACATGAATAGAAAAATCATATGGTTGTTACATCTTTAATTAAATTCAATTGAATTTCTTTCCCTTTCCCATCATTTCTTTTCATGGAAAGAAAGAAATTTAGAGTCTGCAGATTAACTTTATTGAATGTAAAAAAAAAATAATAATAATCAGACTTGCAAAACGTTTCGTAAATGTTGAGTTATTTTTCATTCAAATATTGCATTTTCTTAAAAATACATCTTTTATTTTCATCTTTTAAGGATAGTTTTCAAGTTTTACTTTGAAGTAGGTGTATCTTTCAAGGCAGAAGAAAATATATATTTTTTTATTTATTAGTATTCTCGAATTCTGTATTGTTTTGAATTTGATGGAGAAAAAGAATTAATGAATAAGAAAAAGAAAACTAAGCACCAAATAAATCGAATTGAAAAAAAAAAATATGTCGATATTAGCATTGGTGCTTTGTGAACGAAATGCCACCTTATTCCGAAAGCTAAGTAACTTGTAGATTTAAGGATATATTTTTTGTTACTCTTTCTGTTTTTATTATGTGTTTGTTACTTTGGCTGTGACGTGTTCAATAGGTTTATATAGAAAAATATATTTACTTAATAAATATTGGACTTAATGTTTGATCAGTTTATTCAATATTTTTGAATAATCCATATCAAAAGAAATAAAATATGTTGAGCTATTTGACTGAATCAGATATTAATATATATGAATTATAATAATATTTATTTATTTTGTGGTAAATAAAATAAATCTAATATCGGAATTGGATTAAGGCGCATACACTCAGACTATATTATGTCAAGATTGCTCGGGCTTCACTAATGCATACCGAACGCTTAATAAGTACTCTGTGTGTGTCTCTTCTTTCCTTCTTCTACGTGTTCAATATAATTTTATTTAAATAGTAATGTTCAATTGGATACATCACTTGGTTTTGATAAAGTTATAAGAAATTTTATGTCATTATAAAAATTCCATTTAAAAAAAAAAAACATAAGCGAAAGTAAATGAAAAATATTTATACGAATTTCTCCAAAATTTGTTTTTTTAAATATGTGACATTTTCGCGTTTTTTCCTTTCTAACATCCCCCTCTATGTTTTTTGAGGCCACGATTAAGGAAAAAAATTTTTTCCAAACCCCAAAAACAAGAAGTAAAAAGAAGCATAGATGCAAATAAGAAAACCCTTTAAAAAAGGATAGAAATTTATGAGCAAAATGGCAATTTAGAGAAAGTTCAGTGTAGAGAAGATAAAGTGTTGATCGACGGTCACCTAGAATCAAGACGCCACCCCCGCAATCAAAAACCCAGGTTTCATACCCATTGTACAACCTTTGGAGAAAGATTTGAAATAGATTGGACGTTGAGTATTCCCAAGGTAGGAAGATTATATTTTGAACGCTAGTATATTATTGAGATTGAGATTAGGGGATATAATATATTATATTGATAAGTGATCTAATTGCCGATCTGAGTTATTAAGACTACGTGTTTTGGTTTTTTCTCACTTAATATGTTTGTTGATATCTAAGAATTAAGTTAAATTCAATAAAAGTCATATTAAGAATTCTAAAATGTCTCATCATTCCGAGAATCCCACACCTCTAACTTACGCTGAAACCCCACGACATGGCTTTCGTACGACAGCCATGTCGCAAATATTTTCTATTGTTGTTAAATGCAACAATGCAGCGATTTTTAGACGTTTTTAAGAGTTGTGAAAGCGTGTTTATAAAAGATTAACATTCTTGGGGCAAAATTTCTTTTTATCATCAGACAAAAAAATTGTATTTTTTATATTGGTTATATATGATAGTAATATATACTTTATCTTTCAAAAAATAATAATATCAGTTTGAGAAAAAATAACTGCGTATAAAATGCAATTAACTTTTTATGGCATCGTAGATTTTCACGGATGAGAAATTAATGGTGCACCAAAGTAGTTAAGTTGCTGTATTTTGAAGAGTTTAGTTGTGTACCAGCTGTCTGCAAACTATATCTATAATGAGAATTTGAACTCAGATGTTTATGATGTAATGTCATTATACGTAGATGGGAGGAAGAATATTCGAAAGAAAAGCTCTAAATATTCGGAACAGTAAGAAAATTTACCTCTTTGGTATTCTAAAACTTTTTTAAGGTAAACAAATGTTCCACGAAAATTGTTTTACTATCATTTAAGTAAGGTAGAATTCCTCTCAGATGTAATAGTGTTTTTATTTTTCCCAGTTTGCTGTTGTCAAAAGTAATTTTCTTTTTTTAAATGAATATGAGTGAAAATTATAATTAGAATCCTACGAGATATGTTTGAATAATTTCTTGTGCAACAACAGATGAAAAAACTTTAAGAGAAATATCTGTTCAGTGGGATGAAATTGATTTAAACTAAACACGGAAAGAATTTTGATTTCATCCTTATTTTTTAATAGTGGTCTTAATACAAAACAATTAACAATTAAAGATTCTCTGCATTACAAACCAAACTCAAAATGTCTCATAACCTATTTTGGTGTTTAAAATACAAGCTGTACCTTTCAGTAAAATACTTTGTTTTTATTTATAAGATAATACTTATTTTACAATTTTTAGAATACAATAGTAATCACATGCTAATTTGTGATTACAATGCTACCGTTTTTTATCTACTCCTACTTTCAGCTATTTCAACACTCAGTGAAGAAGGTCCGCCACATGAAATTTCAAAAAATATGAATATTCACTTTTTTATATTTTCTAAAAAGTTCAAGTATTTATGTTTAAAATTATATATGGTATGTTTAAATACAATAATTAGAAGTAATTTTTTATTTATTTTTAAATAAAGCTGCTCCTTGACGCTCAGCTACGAGCACCTGTATTTCTCCTTGCATAATTTTCTTATGAGTGTGAAGTGGCCGCGGTAGTCGAGTGGCATAGGTATCGGACCGTGGCTTGCCTTGTCATGGGTTCAGCCCAGTACCACTAAATACCCGCCGTGTAGGGCAGCGATGCACGTTAAATCTGTCGAAAGCTGAAACGTCCTCCCGTTGGTGTGGTGTGGGTAGTTAGGAGAGGGGAGTGCCAGCTCAGGTGTCGTCCACGTCACTTGACCATGGTTCAAAATTACGTGGTCCGTCGCCAAAAGCCCTCGTGTAGCTAAAATAGCGCGACGTTAATAATCAATCAATCTGATGAGTGTGAATTGTATGATGTTTAAGTGAAAATCTTAGAGTGTATTGAGAACATCCCCAAGTGTATGGGTACACGTCTTTTGGATCTTAAATAGCGAAACAGGGAGGTGAAAGTTAAGTGATGGAAAACACCTAAGTTTCGTAACCGACTCACTGACATTTTAATATTAAAAAATTCTAAGATAATATAGTATGGCTATTAGAAATTTAATCATTGATCTAACGCAGCATAAAAACTTCTGTTTGGGCTGTTTATTTTCATCTTCTGTCTTCGAACAAGAGCCCTAAACATGAACTATGCCCGTGGAATAAATGCCTAATGCAAGTTTCAAAAGACAGCAGCTGAATGTAACGAAAGGCACTATGATCATAAACACATACACACGTGGTATATACCATAATGAATTAAATGAAGCCAATTACTGGAGATCTAGGAGATTCTATGTTATTAAGAAAATGTTTACATGAAAAGGCTCAAAACCCAAATGAGTCATTTAATTGCACCATATAGTAATTGAATCCAAGATCTTCATTTGTGGAATTAAAAATTCTAAAATTAGGAGTAAATATGGCTATTGCATATTTCAATATGTGTAATATAACAAAATTAATGATATTAAGACATTCTGATACTGAAACTAAGACATAAATGTGTGCCATGCTTCAAAAACTATATGCACGTAGGATTCGTATAACCCAACGAAAGCATCTTGAGATCCCCCAAAAGGCAAAATTGTTAAAAATAATGAAAAAAAAAAATTAGAAGCTTTTGTATGAGCGGAGAGTACAAAAAAAATGCTTCATATGCTTCTAGAAAGTACTAAAAAAAGTAAAGGATCAAAATATTACAACATTTTACTTCAAAGCCGATTTTCTCAAGATGTAATATTTTTCGCTTTATGTATATTTTTTCTCAAAAACTACTTATCATATAATCCTCAAATTTTTAGTGAGTATACTATTAATACGTTTATACATTTTAACGAGGGAATTATATATATCTAGTAAACCTTTTTAGATATGTCTTTTTTAAACTAAATTTTAGACAAAACAATTTGACAATTTTTAAAAAGTTCAAAATTAATTGAATTTTAACAAAAAGACAAAACCCTTTTCCTTAAAGTGTTATTTATAGTACACATAACCTACTGTAAAAATTTTATCGATGAGAAGTACGTAGTTTCTGAGAAAAAGATACATAAACTTACGCAATTTAACATGGGTTCCTATGGACGTGCCAGACCCCCTTAATAATTCCGATATATAAGTAAAACATTTAATAATACTTAAAAATATTCCTTTAATAAAAAAAGAATATTTTAATTTCATTACTGAAAAACGCATTAATTTTTTGAAAAACAAAACTTTAAAAATAGTTTTCTGTTAGTGCCTACGGAAATATGACACTTTTGTCGTTAAGGTAACACTTACTTGTATTAAAAAAAAGAATTCTGCTAGAAAAAAAAATTCCTTAAAAAAATTCTCCAATTATGAAGTTATTTTCTTACAATTATTATTCAATAGTTAGCATCATATTTGTATGATACCCTTTTCTTTACTTAGGAAGCAATTCATTTTATTTAATATTAAATATATCGAATGATTCATTTATTGATTCAAGGAATTTCTAGTTTCAATGTTAAATGAATTTTAAATTTCGCATTAAAAATCACGCATTTAATACAATTACTTAAATTATACAAAACGCACATTACTGCTAGTACATGTTTCCAGCAAAAAATATTTTTGAGTCTAATTTTCTGTTTCTTGATGGTAACTCAAAGTATGTTTATCTCAAAATGAAGCAGTATTTCGAAGTTAAAAAAAACATAAGGCACACATCAGCTTTGGTTTCAACAGGATTATTAATTTTTGAATATGTATTATGCATGAATTTTCACAGAATTACAATTTATGCATTTATGCCTAACGTACTCTGAATGCTATTGATTTTTGGTAGCAAAAGTGAAAAAGAATAATCAAATTAATTTGTTAATGTTTTTTTTTCCTTTTGCATGTTCATAAGCAGATTTATACCTAAGAAATTCTGTAACGGAAAATCATGACTATTTTTCTGTCCATTTTAAAGGTTAGTATTAAACTGGTCATTCATGTTGCTGGATGACTGAACCCAAAAATGCATATAATGATAAAAACAAGTCTTTTATGAAAGCAAATGTCTCATTGTTCTTTATGTCCACTGGAGATTGGTTAACTCGCATTCCCATCATTGGGTTTCATAGACTGCCGAGAAGGCAACTTTTAAGGCTACACAGTAATCTTTTCGATTTTTCGTAGACAGTAACAGTAAATATAATTTATGTTTTATTCGCAGATTATAGTATGAAAACTGATTATGAAAGTAAAAAGTCATTTTGACCAGACATTGTCTTGCAATTTTAAAAAAAAATTAAGACGTTTTGAAGTATTTTCAAACGTTTTATAAAATCTCTAATTTTGAATATGTTTTAGTTATTTTAAGTGCGTAATTTATATTTTTTAGATGATTGAAAACAAAATTTATAATGGATTTGAAAATCTGTTCCCTTGTTAATTTTTAATATTTATTTTTCATAACTAAACCTTGAAAAAACATGAAATTTTTTTAAATAGTATTAATTTTATCATTTTAAAAATATATATATATATCTAGGGATCTCAGACCTAAATCCATAATAATTTTATAGAACATACGTATGGGGCTATATACAAAATGTTTCAAGACATTATGTTGGACAAACAGGTAGAAACGCGTTAGGGATTAGAAAACACTTATATCTACAAAATTTAAAGTCTGAGAAAAGAATTTTAATGTTTGTAAAGTTATAAAGGAAAATATAATAATACTTTAAAGCTGTATTTTTAATATGTTATTTTTGAACTTAAGTTCTATATTAAAAAACTACTTTATTTAAAAATGACTGAAAATGATTTTTTTAAATTCAAAATATATAATTTTGTAGAATATTGATAGCATTTGTTACAACGACAGGTAATTCAGCCTAATCTTAATACAATATTTGCACAAAAGTTTTGAAACACAAAACCTTTGTGCACAAAATAATAAGGATACTAACTTAAGCTAAAAATCACCAAGGTTTGAGCATGTACTATGTTTACTTATTTTTTTTATCAGTTTAAAAATCTGCATTTTAACAAGTTAAAATTTTTTGTTGCGCAACTTTAAAGTACTAAAATATAGTACTACAATGTCTTTACCATAATCTACTTTGGTATATCAATAAAATATTCAATGTTTTCGGCAATACTAGAATTCAGAATACTTATATTCGGAGATCTATTTGCAATATAAGTTGAGGGCTGATTTTTAGATACATCAGTTTCAGTAGTATTCTATTTCTTCGAAATATTGTTTCACATAGCAACCTGAGAATGTTTCGGTCGTGGCATTTTCTCAACAAGAAAAATTAGTGATAAAGCTTCTGAGTAATATGAATTATTTTTTAAAAGAAAAATTGGCCTTGAAATTAAAATAATTACGTTGCTATGAGAACTGAAAAAAATTCAAAACATGATAATGCAGAAATGATTTTGGTAACAAAAATTGAAATTAATAACATTGATCACCCTTTCACACAGAAAGAGTCGACTTCGAAAATATTTTTAATGAATTAAAATTAATAGTGGAAAAATTCTTTAATATGAAACCGAAATCAAAATCTAAGATCGGAAAGCTTCAAATATCTTAAAAACTAATTTGTTATCAGATTTGAAATTCGGTGGCAAGCTCTGAATAATATGGGCTACATAAAAGTGACAAAAAATCGGTACTTTTGAAGTTTGTAGGATATTGTCTAACCTTAAAGGCGGTATTTAACTTTTACACGACTGTCCCATACGCTCAAGAAACATGGAATTTTTACATGTTGTTGCCTTCTTCGGATAACAGAAAATTTCAATACAGCGCTGATTTTCTGTACAAAAATTCGTCTTACTCTAAAACACAAATAAATTTCTCAAAGTATAACTGTATCTTTCCATGTATACCCCTACAAAACTAGTGTCAACCCTAATGCTTGCAATAAATTTATGGAAAATCCTTAAATACTGTATAATTTAATCCATAATCCTGGTGTAGGTCGTCATTTCAAAAAACTATCAATTTAGTAGCATAGAAATTTAGATGGCAATAAAATAAAGCAAGAACAGTATTTTGACATATTTACTTCAGAAATGAGAGTCAACTTAACTTTCTATGGATATTTTTTTTATTAATTCATAAAGATACAATTAAGTAAAATTATTAAAAATTTCAAAAGAAAATTGTTTATCAGTGCAATTTGTATTCTCTTGTTTTCGTATAATGGTACAATATTATACAAAGATGAAAAATACTTTTATGTTTATAGGAAACAGTCAGTATTTTAATAGCAAATATGTGAAAAAACGTTAAGAAATTGAATATAAATTATTTAAATGTGGTTATAACAAGAGTAAGCTATGATGCTATTATTCTATACCGATTACTTTCCTGTGATTTTAAAGATCTAAGTGCAAATCCATCTGGAGCCAGTCTTCCTGAATGGAAAACGAAGAAAGAATTGGTCTTCCGAAAAGGAAGGATCTCAGAAAGCTTTTAAGGACATCCTCTTTGACTTAGAGAGGATAATTACCTATACACGGGTGATCAGAGCACAGTATTATCTTTCTAAACGTTTAATGTGCTTGTTTCCAGCTGAACGCTAAGTTGATCTGACTGACTTCTAGCTTGTGTGAGTTTTTATTCTATCTTGTTTAAGAAGGACCAGGAACAGAGGCACGTACAATGTACCTGGTTTTTTCAATTCCTACTATTAGCTCACTCTCTATATATATATTTATTTATTTATATATTTATCTTGCTCAAATTTTCAATCGTTATTAAAATACATTTTAAAGCACTCAATTGAGCAGAGATTTTATATACACGTATATTTTAGATGAAAATACGGTAATTTAATTTTAATTAATAAAAATTAATTGATTAAAACAAATTATTCAAAGAATTACAGTTACAACCACGCTGTCATCATTTTTTCGGACCCTTTTGGCGGACTTGTGTCAAAATCACTATTTAAAGCCCTCATTTGAGCTGAAATTTTCTATACACTATTGTTTTGATGACAATACGATAATTTAACAATAATTAATTAAAAATAATTGACTGAAACTAATTATTTAAAGAATTACAGATACATTCATGTCGGCTTCATTTTTAGTGACTTGGGTCAAAACTTTAAAAGATTTTTTTTTCTCACGTTTTAAGGCATTCAGTCGAATTGAAACTTTATATACACGATTGTTTTCGATGACACACAATACGATACTTTATTAATAAATAATAGAAATTAATTGTCTTTAATATTGTTATTCTGTCATATGTATATACATATTTATATTAATTGTAATTATTCGATAAACTATATATATATATATATATATATATGAAATAAAATTTTTCCTTTGTTTTTAGTAGGAGTTAAGAAAATAGACTTAAAAAATTAAATAGACTTTAATAGACTTAAAAAAATTCTTTTTATGTTACTTATTTCAGTTTCCTTTTTTAAATTTTAATATTTAAATACCCAAACACATGCACATTAAAAAATGGTGCATGGAACGCCCCACGATAGAAGGGAAACTTCATTGGCGATGTTGGAACACTGATTATTTGCTTTAATATTCCAAACTGACAGTGTCCATGTCTCAAACGCCTAAATTGCATCAAAAGTAATTGTGGGAAATTGAGTCTTTCTGATACTAAATCCAAAGTAGGAAGATATGCTGGAATTTCTGGGAGTGCAAAACTATTATATTTTGATAAACTATTATACTTTTCCTTCTTTAACTTTGTCGGCAATTGTAACATTCTTTAATGTCTTCTAAATTAATTTCCATTAAAATATTTTTCTGCTCAGCAAAACAGGCGTTCTCATACACAAATCATCTCCAGACCATAATCTATCACAAATTGAACACCCGTGACCGAAAGGATTATCAACAAATAGCTTTTGAAAATCTGGGTAAGTGAATAGAAACGGCACACGGTTCAGCTACACGAAGGCTTTTGGCGACGGATTTCACAATTTTTTACCATGGTGAAGTGACAAGGACATCACCTGAGCTGGCACCCACCCATCCCCTAACTACCACACCAACGGGAGGACGTTTGAGCTTTCAACAGATTTAACGCGCATCCCCTACACGGCGGGTCTTAAGTGGTATTCGGCTCGAACTCATGACACGCCAGCCACGATCTGATACTTTGACCACTAGGCTACCATGATCACGCATTTTTATGGAAATCATAGTCTTTGTAACGTAAGATAGAATTTATTATCGATTGACATGCATCAGTTCCAACACGCACTAGACTTTTTGTGGGCTCTGTAGTTGATGGCACAGGGTGGTTCACAAAGTCCGTATTAATCTGTGCTGTCATAAGAAGAATCTCAATAGCATTCCCATCCCTTAAACTCGGCATTAAGAGAGTATTTTGCAATTTTTTTCCATGCTAGATATTCTCTCATGTGTACTCTGATGGAGATTTGGCAGTAGTACTTGATGAATTTGCATTATTTTTTTTGCCACTTTTTCGACTGGACTTGCTGCTAGTTTTTCTTTTTATATTTTCTTTCAAAAAACGCTTTTCCTCTTTGTGCATTTGATTTAGGCATTCTGACTAGAATTAATAATAATTCAACGCAAATGAAAATTAAAGAAACAAATTAGCCACCGAACTAATTGCCATGTGTGTAGCCAACAATCTAAAGAAAATTTCAAAACGCTTTTGCTGCGAGAGCTATTTTGTCTACACCGTAATGCTTACACTGCAAACGATACAACCGCTGATAATTTTTTGGGTCTGGGGAAAAGGATCCCTAATCGGAAGGTGGGCAAGTTCACCAGTCGGAGACGTGGGCAATTATCCAACTTTTTCATCGATATGGCACAAGTCACTCGGTGTCCCTACTCCCCCTTTTCTTCCTCTGGCTCTCTGCTTACCATGGTGACGATTCGGGGGATGGGGAGGGGAGAAGACTACTTCGTTCGCTTTTTCACTGTTACGCAAAACTGGACAATTTTCTCATTCACTCTCGAGCCCAAAAAAGTTTCATTTTAAAAATTCTGAAGATGAGTTAATATATAAAGAGAAAAAATGCTTATCAACCTTCATTAAATCTGCAGCTGCATCTGAGCGTTCTAACTTTTATCCTTCAGACTTCAATTAAAGCATTCGAATTTTAAATATGCGAAGACTTATTTAGGTGTTTTTATATACTTTTTTTCATTCTCGGCTTTTCGATCGAAATTCTTAATTACTAAGCCTTCTGTAATTGATATTCGAATCTGTTCCTTATTTGATTATCTCGTAGATAACTATATATATTTTTTATTTTTCTCGTATGTGTTTGTGTATTGATCATTAAAAAAATATTATGAAAAGAGAGTTTTTTTTTCATTTTCTTAGAGAGTACTGTAACTGTTCAAATTAAAATGAAGTTTCGATGTTACGAAGCAAGTAAAAATATATTTTTTTTATTGAAAGAAGGAAATGGTTTTAGGCAATTGCTGCGTGTTCTTTCAAAAATGTCTGCAACAAACAAAATATATAAAAATAGATATGTATAAAAGAGTATGCTTTTATTTTTGTTAGCTTTTAGTTGATGGAAGGATAAAAGAAATTTTTTGTCACGGGCTTCGTTACTAGTAAGAGACGTGGTACTCATATCAAATATTTTACTAGTATATGTTCAATCTTTAGCTAATCAATATTAAAAGAAATATAATGTGTGGAATATTTTTGCTTTTCCTGATTCTATTAAATAATCTTTAATTAGTAATACACGAATTAACTTTCTGATTACTTCTGACCTTAATAATGCTTCACAAACTCAGATACCTTAAAACCTCTTCTATCCTTTTCCCGTAATTTTTCTGATTTTCCTGCAACCTTCCTTGTTTTTTTATTCACTACACCTCTTTTAAAGTTATTTGAGTATATCTCGATTCTTTCACAAGTCAAGAGAGTTTTACTTAACAAATAACAGAAGTTAATTAAGAGAAATGCGCGTGAGACTCTTCTAAAATTTAACTAAAATAAAATTTTTAAGTAAAAATGAAATTATAAGAGTTGCATACTTTTAGAATTCTACATCTAAAATATTGAGAGAACAAAAGACAAACCAATTTCATAGGATTTTTTACTTCTAGAAATAAAACTCCTACAAATATGTTTGAGTATATCAGATCAAAATCTTATAGCAGATATATTTAATTTTAATTTATTTAATGCTTCCATTTCATATTTATTCTATCAAGTTTTGTTAAAAATGCTTAACTATGGAAGCCAATATTTGTCTCTTAAATATTTTAGTGGGTACTATTAAAACTAGTCGGTACCCCCTATAACGATAATGTTAATTTAGCTTTTTAGGTTCCTCTGCTTCTCAGAAACTGTAATATATAAAAACTATATATTAATTATGTTTTTTCATTTATACTCTGGTTAAAATGTTTCAAATATATTGTTTACTTTTTTCAAAAACATTCATCGTAAAAGTATCACTTTGAAATTTTTGAAAATCGTCATTTTTTTACGATAACTGCTTTTTATCAAAATATTTTGGGAAAATCTCCAAAAAAATAGCTTTATTATATATAGTTACATATTATTTATGTACAGTAAAAATTACATGTGCATTCAATCTGAATATTCTGAGAAAAAGGTACACACGATCTGAAACAATCATTTTGAGAAAATTGAATTTTTACTATAAAGTGCAACTTCGTCACAGAAATAATGTATTACAACATGTATTTGTCTCATTTTATTAAACATTAGTATCTTTGCAATTTATTTTGCATAAAATAGTAAACAAAAAAGTTTTAAATTGCCCAGAATAGCATTTTTCAGTTTTTTTTAACGAGATATTTTCTAGTAATATATCAATTTTTGAAGAATTTGTAGCTTTCATGCATTACTAATATCAAATTTTAAAATAAAGCATCATAAATATAATGGGAAAATTTATCAATATTATCAATATGGTTTTGGTATGAATTTGAGATGGTATATAAAAATACATGATCATATGACATTTCGCAAGTTTTTGTGAGACTTTTGTAAAATTATTATTGTTTTTGTAGTTGCAGACAGTTTCTAAGTTTTAAACTTCAAAAGTTACTCTAAACTGGACAAATGATTTCTAAAACAGCCAAAAGAAAACTGTTTTTATGTTTATAAACATGAAATTTATGTATTTTTAACAAGCTTCTCGCAAAGACAACAAACATCACATTTGATGTATCATCTCATACCTTTATCTCAGAAACTATTAAACATACAGACTCAAGATTTTGACCATATGTATTAATTATACATTTATATTTATACTGAAGTGAATTTTTTTAAATATATTAATTAATTTTTTCAAAAAACCTTTTAGTTGAGCTAGCAAATATGATTATTATGAATTTATTGAAAATTGTCATCTTTTGTCATGATATCTGCTTATAAAAAACATTTAGAAAACAATTTTTATAAAAATCTTAACTTGTAAAAATATTAAGTAGTCCTTTAGAATCACATTTTTTTTTCATTATGTTTTATCCATATATGAAATTTCATTTATGATTTTTTTACGCAATTTTGCATAATTTTATTTCTTTTCACACTTAACTTAAATACGCGAAGATTTAGTAATCAGTAATAATAACTAATTAAAAATGAATTTAAACTAAACCTCACAAACCTAAATTTCAGTAAAAAATGACTACATTTTAAGTATAACATTTACTAAAACCCACGTGAAAATCTAAAATTGCCTCCAAAGGTTTTTAGCAAATCTAACAGTTAAACTTGCAGTTATACTTATCTAAAGTTAATTTTGGTATTAAAAAATAAAATTAGTCGAGGCTTTGCAACTTTACCCTAGTTTTAAAAAGACAATGTTTACATTTTTGTCCGTCAAAATGGGTGTGGTAAATCAGCTGATTATTTTTTAAAAATCATTTTAAAGTACTTCTAAATCATATAATTTCTTGTATGTTATATCATTGGAAAGGTCTTGATTTAGAAATTTTAGAAATATCAAAAACTCAAAATCGATTTTCGAAAGATTTTTACCCGACTGATTGCTCTTACGAGAGCTTCTCAAACTGAGGGAGCACCCCAGTAAGGGGTCGTGAAAATCCTTCGTGTGGGAGGTGTGCCAGCGTATAAAAGCCAGAAATATAAGATTATTTTTTAAAAAAATTATTAATTTCTTGAAAGAAAGCAAATCAAAGTATATTCTGAACTATAAAAAGTAACACACACATAATACTTATCTTATTACTTAAAATATGTATTACTTAAAAGTAACATATACAAAATTTAATAGTTATAATAATTTGTACGGTTTACAATTAAGGTCATATTTCAGCTTTAGCGTTAAAGAACATCATTATTGCATTCCATACACTGTCATTGTATGGGGACATACAAATTATGATTCAAAATTGGGTCCCCAATAATGACAGTTCCACACAAATAAGCACCAGAACAGATAGTTTTTGTCTGTTAACAGGATAAACTATTTTAATGTTTACATGTTCTAAAAAACTTTGTTCATTGATTTCATAATACAATTCCAACTGAAAATAGTACAGTAATGATAAATAAGTAACTAATAGCCGTAAAATGTGAAGTACTTCGTTAAAAAGAAATGCTTGAATTTGTTAAGATGTAGTTGTAGATGAGCCCAATATAAAATTTGTGATTTTGAAAAATTTTCACTAAATGGTTTTATTTCTAAAAAATTTAAAAGATTGAATACAGTATTTTTGTCACAGTAATTTGTCACAGAAGGACTATGAATAGTTTGTATTAGCTGGCTACTTCTCTTTTCATTTTAAACGGCCAGAGTGGAACATAATCTCCAGATGTTTTTTTTCGTTCATTTAAAGTAAACTATAGATTCTTCTCTCAAAACCTGAGGCGAAACAGCTGTAGAGTCGATTCTAGAACTGTTGGTTGTTTCCCCTTTTCACTTCTCCAAAACCAGAGTCGAATAGATTCCTTATATGGATTTCTCTTCACAGCAAGCAATGGAAGGGACATGCATGTCTCTACTTCTATCCAATTTTTTCGTTTCATCTAACATGTGGTAGTGCAACAAGGAAAGGAAAGAAGTACCAGCTATTTTAGGAAGTAATGTCAAGGATCATATTCTCAGTATCCAAGTGACAGGTTGATTTTTAAGCCCTTGATAAGATTTGCAATGCACACGATAACCAAAGGATCTCATTCCCGGCAGAATTTTTTCCTGGAAGGACCTATGTGACCAAGACAGAGGGTGCCGGTTGCAGACTCGAATTAATGTCAATCAGAAATGGTCGGGGGGTAACAAAAGCTCTCCCATGGGTTTAAAAGAGACGGTTCGAAAGGTTGCAGAAAATCAATCAGCGATACCAGAGATAGAAAACTTGAGATAGACTGCTAGGCAATAGGAAGTCAGTAATAGAAAACTCATTGAAGATCCTTAAGAACGAGTCCACCAGTTTGATGATATCCAGGGTATGATGTGAAAAGGACAAGTCTTATAAATCCAATAGAATATGATAACTTTTTGCAAATAAAAGTTTTTTTACTAAAACTGCGTGATTTCTCTCATAACCCAGAAATTAAGCAAATCGAGAACACAATATCACATTCCAATGAAACTAAATCCTTAAGTTCTATTTTTTTATTTAGGCTCACATATTCTAAAATGAAGCTTTAATCGGGTGAATTGTTAGGCCGAAGAAGTTTTATTTTATTATTCTCATGATCTTTGTCATATGGATAGAAGCTTTTTGGAAGATAACGTCACCATTAAACAGATCTACCACTGATTGAATCATGAAAGGCTCAAGTACCTCCGCGTGTCCGGGATTTACTTTTTTAAGCCCTAAGCCATCTTAAAATCATGACAGTGATCTAAACTGAGCACTTTAATAAAAATTTGTAGTAAAAACTCTTGCATATACAGACAGATAATGGAGGGCCTTGGGGGAAGCACTAAAAATGTATACAAAGGTAAAAAGTACGTCATTCCACAATTCAGCTACTCTAGAGAATTTATTCTTTGCACCACCGTATTGTTGCCATTCCTTGCTTGTAAGAATGTAGTAGATTTTTTTTAATTAAGGTATCCGACTACGTTCGGAACCGTGATTTTAAAAAGGCGCATAAATGGATAATTTTTATGATATTTAGTGCCACTTAGATAAGAATACATACATACACCATTTTCAGACTCCGGATGCAAGATTTCCACACATAGTACTTTTCAGCATTATGTTCAATCTTAGTGGGGTTATTTTTTTGTCACCACTATTTGCATGATCCTTTTAGAATTTTTATTTACAGTAATATTTATTTTTTAATTTTATTCTCAGCTCCTCGAGAGAGTCTTTTTTCGTTTATCACTCAATGAATAAGTTACTCATTCCGTGGAATCCCAACAGCAGTCTTATGACGGTCTGGTATATTTTTCGTGCAGTTCATTTTTTACCAATATTTTGAATCATCTCTGAAAATATTTTAACATGTTAAATAATTTGAATTTTTTACACAACACCTTTTGCATCCCTAAAAAAATGGGAATCAAATGTCAGTTTATAAAGAAGAGTACAATTTTTTTCGTTTCTTTCATTTTTTTGATATGTCATGTATTTTTATGACTCAATGCAATGTTTTTCTTTTTTGTATATTTATTTATTTTTGTTATTCAAATATTTTACATTTGACTTAAATAATTTTATTGACAGTATATAAGCATTTAAAATTCTTAAAGTCTGATTCTCAAAAAAATTGATGCAGTCTAATTGATTTTTTATTCCATCAATATAAAGGAAAATGCAAAAGAATTTTTTTGGTCCCATTAAGTATGTGTTTCAAAAAATAGCAAATTTGATAAGAATGAAGTTTAATTTTTAACAATTTCTTATAAGATAATCAATTATACTTTCCAATTTTGAAAATAACTCTTAAGATACCTTTATCAATCTCACTTTTTTTTCGCAATTTCTTGCTGAATGACTATTTCTCGATGTAGAACATAACAGCAACGGCTTGTTACTCTTCAGAATCAATCATATATTTATGTATTTTAATCTTAAATCCCTCACTTTCAAGGTCACCAAGCTGTAAGTTTTTCCTGAATTATTTTTTTGATAATAATCAAGCAAAACAAAGTTTTCTATTGAAACGGCAACATTAAGGGCCTATCACGTTTCGCCGAGTATTTATTCAACAAAGAGTACAGCAGCAAAGAAACGTATCTCTATATCTACCTGTTGGCGGGCTACCAGAAAAAAATACTCCATTCAGCAAGCATGGATAAGACCATACGAATTTTTCTTATTCAATTTATTTGCTGCGTGTTTTTCATTTTTTTAACATTTTTTTCTGGGGCCAAATTGGAAATGATCCTGAATACCGAGGTAAATGAAAAAAGGAAAAAAAAAAAAATAGTGAAAGGCATCCAGAGATGAAAGGAGAAAAAAATCCTTGAAAAGCGAAAACGAAGGAAAAGAAAGAAAAAAAATATATAATGGTTGAAAAATAGTTCAACAATTTACGATACGTTTTACAGTACTGTTTACTTTTGCATTAAAGAAAATGACTGGAAACCCTGAAGCCAGTGTATTTTTTCTTTTGTTTTGTTTCTTTCACTTTCTTTAAAAGAAATTATGGAAGAGAAAAAAAGGAGTTTCCTTTAATTAACTGAAGACTTAACAAACCACGTGATCATTCATTTCTTAACTTAGTTTTCTTCTTCTTGGTTGTTTTTTAGTCTCTTTCCTTTACAAATTAGAGGAGTTTATTTCATTATTCATACACACTTTTTCCCGATAACCTTTCTTAATTTATTTAATTTCCTGAACAACGTAGTGAGATAAACCTTTCACAGTTCATAAATATTTTTTAGTGAGAAAATTGATGGTTTGGAAATATATGAGGTAATAATATTAAAAATATAATTAAATATATGATATATTAATATACTAATATATGATACGATAACAAATAAGATTTTTCGAAATCTGAAACTCCTCTAAAAAAAAAAGCATTGGGGTTGATGGGATTTCTTTCATTATATGGTTATTTTATCGATTACACAAGTTCTGTATTTATTTATTTACAAGAAATAATGAGTAAATACAAATATTTAAAAAATAAATTTCTAGTTTCGGAACTATATTGTAATGTATATAAAATGTCGTTCTGGATTATAGACATTTATGCTGTCTAGTAAAGCAATGAAAAAAAAAAGCAATTCGAATGATTGCGCAAGTTAACGTATCCGAGTTAAATATGTGAAGAAAGTTAAAAAATTGCCTTTTATATATTTTAATTTAAGATATTTCCAAGGTACTATATTTGTAAGTGTAATGTATAAGGTAGTGGGCTTGTGTTACGGAAGTGATTTAATATGTTTTTCGATTCAATATCTTCAGAATACCGAACCTCACTGAGCCAACTGTGTGCTAGAACAGTGGTAGTTTAAATTTTATATATTCATGAAAAACATTATTTTTACATTTTTTACCGTCTTTCAACGATATCCATATGGAGTACATTGGTACATAAATGACCTTTTTCATGGGTACTCGGTACGTTATAAAGTTGGGTAGTACACCATAAACAGTCAACCACCTTACTGAAGTGGTTAGTAAATTTCTTAATCTGAGACCCAAATACATGGGTGACAAAATAATACGAACACCTATGAAAGAGGAGAAATGTTATTAATAGGAGTTGGACCCCTTTTACTGAATTACGACTGTGCGCGTGGGATGGACGAAGAGGTCATGAACAACTTTTTAAAGGAATATGAAGCCATTCTTCGTGGAGAGCGGTTCTAATGCCGAAATCGTGATGGTGGGGGGAATCGAGCACGGAGTTTTGACTCCAAATATCCCCACAAATATTCAATAATATTTAAATCAGGTGACTGAGGGGCCAAGAAAGATGACCTACGTCCCCTCATGCTCACTGCAAACCATTCTTGCACGATTTTAGCTCTGTGGATAGGAGCGTTGTCGTCTTGATAAAATGGGCATTCTCCGGGAAATAAAGTCTGGACAAATGGATGCACCTGATCCCCCAGGATATCGACATAGTTAGCAGCTTGAACCTTGCCATGCAGAGTAACAAGTGGCCCAAGACCACGCCAAGATATCGCCCCCCATACCATAAGGGACCCACCTCCATGCTTCACAGTCGGCATGATGCATTCAGGAGCAAATGCTTCTTTGGGTGTTCTCCACACATAAACTCGTCCGGTGGTCTGGAATAGGAGAACGTTGATTCATCCGACCAGATGACTTGTTGCCACTGTTGTGGGGTCCACTGTCTGTGTGTTCTACACCACTGGTGTCGCTGTAAAGCATGACGTGCTGTTACCAAAGGTTTACGAATTGCAACTCTTCCATACAAGTTCGAAGCATGCAGTTCCTTTGGACGGTTCTTGCTGAAATAGGGTTACGAAGATGACTATTCACCTCAGACGTTATTTGGGATAGCGATTGCTTGCGCTTTCGGGCCACTATGCGGGTTAAGACTCTTTAATCTCTCTCGGTAAGCTTTCTTTTCCGTCCACTGTTGTGCTTGCCAGACACCACAATCCCGTACTTCTTGTATGCTGTCATAACGGCAGATACAGTACTTCTTGCACGCCCCAAATAATTAGCTGTTTCCGTCACCGAGCAACCAGCGCACCTCATTCCAACAGTCATACCTTTTTCGAACTCTGACAGGTCCGTCATTATTGCGTTTTTCAGAAATTACAATAGACGCGTGCAACACCTATTGCAGCTGTTGAGCGACTGATACATTACCTTTCGAATCCGCTAGGCGTAGGACTGCAACGCAAAATGACATGCGCGCTGTGCGTCTTTGAAATGGGCCATGCCATTTTCGCGGTGTTCGTATTATTTTATATCTCATTAAGCTCAAAAGAAAATCCTACAGTAGTGATTTCCCACCATTGCAGTTGCCAGATCGGCCTCCAATGTGGATCACATTACACAGTTCATATTCCCACATGCACCCATTAAATACACTGCTGGCTACCGTAAATGCAACACCAAGAAAGACAAGGGTAAGCAAGATAAAATTTATTTTGTAGATAACATGTTGACCAAGTTTCAATTGGTTAAATTTATAGACTTCTGTGAAGTGTGGTTCCTGCCAGAATCAGTAGCCAGGGTAGCCGCCATTGTTGCAGATCACCGCAGCCACACGCCTCGGCATTGATTCAAAGAGACTTTGGATGTGTTCTTGGGGTACAGCAGACCAAGCAGCTTCCACCCGTTGCCAAAGTTGATCTGGTGTGGCAGCTGGGGGTGTAATCTGGGTCAATCGTTTAGCAACCATGGGCCACATGTTTTCTATCGGTGAAAGATCCGGAGAGCGAGCCGGCCAGAGATGCAATTCAATCTGGTGATTCACTTAGAACCTTTGGACAATGCGTGCCACGTGTGGTCACTCATTATCCTGTTGAATAATGGCTGTGGCCAAGTCCTGAAGGTAAAGAAGGACAACTGGCTCGGACACCTCGGAGATGTAGCGCTGTCTGTTTAAAGTTCCGGCAATGCATACTAGACGATTGCGAGAGTGATATCCAATACCACTCCATACCATTATACCAAGTGCAGGACCAGTGTGGCTGAGCATAACGTGGCTGTTCAGCATCCTCTCTCCACGGTGTCTCCAGACTCGAATCCAAACATCGTGGTGTTGCAGACCGATGCGTGACTCGTCAGTAAAGATAATTTCATTCCATTCTGCCACCCACATCCTTTTTCATCGCACCATTGGCGGTGGAGACGTCTGTGGTTCTGCGTCAAGGGTAGACTAAGCAATGGACGTCTTACGGTCAGACCACTTTGATGCGTTACAGGCTCAATGTGCTGTGCCATGGTTCGTGATGTGACAGAACGATCTGTCACTGCCATGCGCATAATTTGCCTGTCCTCACGTGAAGTGGTGCACTGAGATAGATACGATCGACCACGTCGGTCCGTCGTATCCTCCTGCATTCAAAGGTCACATATCCGCATTACAGTTGTTTGGTTTCGTCCAACACGACTACCGATTTCCCTGAAATATATTCTACAATCTCGGCAGGCCACTATCCTTCCTCTGTCGAACTCGGATACTTGATCAAAAGCTGGTCGCTATTTTTTACGAGACATAACTGAAATTATCTTGAAATCTTCGAAATCTCCAAGTATTAAATAGCGCTTTCAGCAGTGTATTACAGGACTTAATCTGACTTAATCTGACATCCTGCAAAAATCCATGGCCGTGAGAAACCCAACGGCTGGATCCCCCACCTACGAGCCGGACCCCCGTGTGTAATTCGAAGTGTTGGAAAGAAAGTGTTGTCTAGGCCATCTTTTAAGTTTTAGTCAAGGGGGAACGATATCTTAGGCTTATCCACACTTTCAATTAAATTCTCACGAGCTTTCCTGAATTAGGACTTCAAAACAAATTGCCCCGTGTCACGTTTAGCTTACAGTCAAGAAGAAACATAATGAGGTCATACTGTAAAGTCTGGAATTACATAAAGTAAGGTTAAGTAGAGGTATATACCGAATTAGCTTTTACAGGATGGATGTTTTGAGAATTCTCTAACGAATTTCTAACTATAACCATCAGAGGTCGTCTGAATGCTTATGTAAGTAGAAAACTTTGTTTCTCTGATTTACAATGTACTTCCATAAGTAGCGCTTCTCGCATTGAAGATACCGAGGCCTTATAAAACAGTAAAAACCTATTTTTGTGTGGAAAATAGGGATCTCCTAAAAGAAACCACACAAAAAAGAAATTTGGAAATTCCTTAAATATACTTACATATAGCAAACATTTTGGTGCGATATTGTAAAGATTTTTTTATGCGGTGGAGAGGGACCCGCATAAAAAGAGTCACACTCAGAAAATAAGTCAATTATTTAAGAAATGCATGAAAAAGCGCTTGAAAAAACATAGCTGAAAACAAACAAACCATAACTATTCGATATCGATTTAAAATTTTAAAATGAAAATAAAATAATCAGATTAAAAGCATTGTTACCATTAATTAATTAAAATTATTATTAACATTATTTAAGTCCTACAGAATTGGATCCAATCAACTTGTTTCAAATTGTAACGGTTTGATAAATTTAAGTTTCAATAGAAAGGAAAAGTGCAATCTAAATATTGAAAGTAAAAATAGCAAATGACTAAATGCTATTTGATGAAACACAAGAAATTTTTAACCACAACATAAACCAAATATTTCTCTTTTCATATACTTTATTCAACTGAAACCATATCAACTAATGGAATATAAAACTTTCAAAATAATGTCAAAGGATGCACTTTGTGAACAAATTTTGATATTATCAATCATGCAATTGAGAATTTACCAGGAAATAAAAAGCGTAAATAATTATATGCATGCATTTGTGATCCAGAGAGTATATAGAATAATGAATTTTCAAACAATATTCAATCAGTATATAGATATCTGTTCCTATCAATCACATGTGGATACTGGTTTTTCTTATAACTGCCTTATTTTTAAGAAAATAGAAGGGTAACAATAAAAGAAAATTGCACTTTCTTTGGATTAAAAATTGTATTTTTAAAAATAGTTTATACATGAATTGATTTCTTAAAGATTCGATTTGTTTTTTTCATATACATTTTTTTTCAAAATGTACTCCACAGATCTTTTGAGCCAAAGTTCATATTTTGAAATTAAAAGAACAGCAGAATGCAGTACATTTTTGTACAAAATACAAAATAACACACAGTTGCGGAGAAATATGTTAGGTGTAACATATCATAGGTATATAGAAGTTTATAATTTACTTCAGTTTAAAACTTCTCTAACATTTTTAAGATAAAAAATACCTATATGTAATGAGCATCATTTCAAAGTAAAAATCTAAACAAATCGCTTCATGGATATATTCCTATCTTTTTTATGTTATATTCTTACAAACGAGACATCTAAAATAAAATCATTCGATGGAGGATTCATCTCCTCATACTGAAAAGTAAATGGAGTTCAGAAATTCAGAATCGGTAAAAGTCAAACGGAATTGCAATGATTTTGTTTGACGATCACGTCTCAACTATCGCATGCAAAAAAAAAAAAAAAGTCAACAGGGATATTACACTTTGATCTTTCCCTTTTTGTACAATTTCTTTTTGAACCCACAGGAAATCGACAGATTTTCGATTTCACCTTTACGGCACACCTGTGCCGAAAGCTATTTTTTCACCTTTTGCACCATCGTCGATTGTTCACACAACTGGAAGAAAATGTATATTTTCTGTCGACTCATTGTGAGCAGTATCGAATCATTTTGGAAAGAACTTAAGAAAAAAAAAATGTTCTTCCAATTTGTTTGTTTTTCCCACCTGTTTTAAGTAGTTTTGGTAGAATAGTTATCTGTTTTGAGCATGTCTTTTCCTCTATTTTCGTCTTGATTCCATTCTTCCATTTCGTCTTGATTCATTCAATTTTTAGTGAAAGAATAAATTCGGTAAGCATTGCTGAATTTCGCATCTCATTATACAATATTTTTTTCACCATAAAATATATTTAGATAACTCGAATTCCGTTATTATCATCATTATATATTATTTTTAGAAATAAATTTCAATTGCAACGGTTTTCTATGTTTTAAATGTGATTATTTTCAAAACATATATTTTTAAACGTTTATACACTGTACTTAAAAATAAACAGTAAATTAAATGTAAAAAAAAACTTTTTTAAAAACAAGCTTTTATTTAAATGCTCTGAAAAGAATAAAATAAACTTTTCATTTAAAATTTTTTTGCTATCAACTTATAACGTCATTACACAATTTAAAATATAAAAGCTTGTTGTGCGCGTGATTTAAGCACTCGTATTTACTTTGTTTGAAAATTTTAAAAAGTAAAATCAATCAGATCAAATTATTTAATTTGCTTGTTTATCTATACAGGTAAATCTCGCAACAAGCTTTTATATCATAAAGTTGTGTTATGCGTTATAAGTTGATAGCAAAAAAATTTTTAAAAGTAAAGTTTATTTTATTCTTTTCAAAGCATTTGAATAAAAGCTTGTTTTTAAAAAAGTTTTTTTTTTTTTTACTTTTAATTTATTTTTTGCTTTTTAGTTATAGCTGGCAGCTTTCTCAGTCTGTTCATCTCATTCAGCGTATCATTGTTGTAAGGTCGTTTACCGGTTAATTTTGAACAGGTTAGCTCAGGGGTACTCATTATTTATTCCCGCCATGTCATGCACATATGATAGATATTTCACTCCGGCTGCAAGAAGAGGGGTTTTGGTTTTTTTTTATTTAATTTATTTTTTTAGCTTTTACTATAGTACTATATTAAAAACGAAAAACACAAAACCAAATTTAAAACCGTAATTTTAAACCAATATTTTCAATCTTTGTGTAGAATTTGGATAATACTATTCTACAAACGAAAAAAAAAAGTTTCATGCGTTTATCTTTAAAAATAACGAAGTTTTTAAATATTTTATTGAAAATTTGAATATTTTTTGAAAAATCGTAAAAAAAAGTTTGGTTTTTTTTTAAATGACTGATTCTAAAAATAAAAACAGGAACTTTTTTAGTGCAGAATATCGATTCATTAACAAGAAAAATAATAATAATAAAATTTAAAGGAATGATTTAGAAACCATTTTCATGGAAACGCATCGATTTTGCCACATTTTAGAAAATTCGTAAAAAAGAGAAAATATCATTATTTTTAAGAAACATTTACCGTATCGTGGCAAAATAAATGATCTTTCTAATTATGTAATTATTTTTTGCCTCAGTTTGATAGAAAGAATAGGATATTTTTTTAAAAAAAGGTTGAAAAATCGGAACTTCTTTAAGCGCAATCCGATAAGCTGCTCGGCAGAATAAAAAGCTAACAGGGGTAAAAGGTTTTTAATTAATATATTTTTAACTAATTGCGATATCGAAATATAAATTGTCAAAACATGCATTGCCGTTCAAACTAAACTTGTATACAAAATTTCAGCTTAATCGGTTGAAGACATCAGCTTCAAAATTGAGTTGCAAGATTCCACCCGAACAAATTACTTTAATTAATATCTTTTTAACTAATTGCGATATCGGAATAGAAATGGTCAAAGTATTCATTGTCATCCAAACTAAATGTGTATACAAAATTTCAGCTCAATCGGTTGAAGCATCAGCTTCAAAATTGACTCGCAAGATTCCACCCGAACAATTTACATTGCAAGTTAAATAAAGGCTTGTAAATATATTGAAAACAAATTATATTTTAATTTTTTTTTATTTGTTAAAGCATATAACGTGAAAGTAAAAATTTAATAAAGAAAAAAAACTTTAAAATTTCAGAACTTGATTTATTTTTAAATATGAAAGTAGCATATGAACAGATTTTTAAAATTTAACAAGTCATTACGTTCTGAAGAAAACTCTTAATTTAGTGTTCTACGTTTTTTGATGTCATTAAAAGAATTTAAGTCATTATTTTCATGTATACGTTTTTATTTATTCGTTGTTTTCTTTTATATAAGTAAATCATTCTCAAATTATACTCTAAATACCTGTTAATAGTTTGTTGTTATTCCTAATAATTATAACAAAACATTTTATGAGAATCTTGCATTACTTATTCCTTTTGGCTCTCAAAGTTTGATGCAAATTTTACTTTTTTAAAAGTCCTTAAAATTTTTGGAAGAACTAAATTTTCCTGCCGATATAACAAGTATTAATATAAACAGCCACGGTATACTCACCCCATAATGTGCAAGATAAAAAGATATTTGTCAAATAATTTATTTCAAATAAATTAAGAGTATTTCAATTTTTTAAACTAAAAAAGATTAGGCGGACTTACGTGGAGACAAAATGTCCCTAACAAATGATATTCTATAACAATATTGATATGTATGTATACGCTAATTTTTCTCTAAGAGAAATAATTATACAATAGTGTAAAAATATCAAAATTTTAGATTCCTCGTTCTGTTGATTTCAACAGAAAAAAAAAGGTTAATACTTCCTTCCTTTTATTTTTATATTCATAAATTATAAATTTTTATGTAGTAGTTAAAAAAAATAGTATTTATTATAAACAATGATTTTGTTAAAAAAACGCAAATTAAAAAAAAAATGAGAATTTTTTAAATGTAAAGACTTATTCCTAATTATTATTTTTTTATTTGCTAAGAAATGTTGCCTGCCAATTTATGAAGACACGTTTCTATAAAAAACTAAAATCAGGCATCGAAAAGTACTACTGTAAAAAGAAAAGTAACTTTTTATTTTTACATTTATATTTCATGTATACACACCTGGAATACGATATTTATTAGAAATTGCTTCTTGTTTCTTTTTCAAATTTAAGGTGTTGATAAATCTCAGTTCCTCAAAAAGTCGAGAAGAAAAAGTACTAGAAAAAAATCATCCTTAAAAAAGCGAGTAAATGTTTAGAAAGTTTCCAAAGAAATTTAATCTTCAATATTTCGAGAAAATGATGAAGAAAAATTTCCCTAAAACTTGATGAATTTCTATAGGAAAACTTTTCAAAGAACACAGAATTTTGTTTATTCAAGATTGGAAATGTTTACTGAGATTGAAATGTGTATTCCGATCTTTTTTACTATCTAAATATTAAATCACCCAAGAAGAGTATTTTAGATATTCAATAATGCTGTAGCTAAAATTTTGAATTTGATTCCTACATATTAAATCAGGAATTATTGTAGAGCTAAAAAGTGAGACATTTATTTGTGAAACATGCATTGAATAATAAAAAAGTACACACACAATTTTTCGGCAACAACAAATAATTCATTAATTAAGTTAAGAAACAAAAATTTTGGTTTTCAGAAATAGATAGTGTTGTGTTGTTTCAGTATAATTCAATGCCATTAACGTTTATTTGTTTCTTTCGATATTTGAGAACTCACGTTTCATGTTTATATAGAAAAACATTCCATGTAATTTGCTTACAAATGTCAATTACGGCCAATTTCTTACGTTTAATTTTAACAGAAAGTGTATAGTAAACATTTTCAACATTTTTTTATTATTTTCATAAACCTGAAAACGTGACCGAGATAGAAAAGGATATATGGAGTTTATGTGTAACGTCGATTGCTTAAAGTATCCAACTCCCCCCACAAATCAAGATTTTTGTTTTTTAAAAAAATGTTTTTTTTTATGATTTTGTTTTATATGGCATCTTTAGCTTTATAAAAAATCCAAGTTTTTTTTTTCTATTCACTAGAACAAAAATTGCAAGTGTTTTATTAAAAGCAGATGCCGTAACTTTACATAAGATAACAAACTTTAAAACACATTTCACTTAAAATGTTTGTTTTAAAGCTCAAACAGGGACATCGATTGCTTAAAAGTTTTTAATTAATTTGCTGGAATTTTTTCTGCATATTCTGTATAACAGTAGAAATGTTTTAACCTTCAGATTTATCAATCACTGTGTTTTATTACAAAACATACAGTCCTTTATGTGAATAATAATCACTGTTTTTTTAGCAATTTCATACAATATTATCTCTTCATATAATAACTCTTATTCTGAAGGTCATTTCAAAAAGTACTAGCTAAGTAATACATCAAAACTGAAAAGTTGAGAATTTGTTCATTTACTATTTGTACCCCGTTTATGTAACTTTTTGTCAAGTTTTAACCATTTTCCCCATTTTAGTAATAATAATGTAATTTCCTTCATAATTTTAGTCTTTTTTTTTCTTAAAATTCACTAAATAGGGGAGACCGGGGCAAGATGACGATGTTAACAGTTTTTGTTGTTTATTAATTTATTTTTAAGGATAAAAAAATTATTTTTAATTGAAGTGTTAGAGTTGTCCTTTGTAGTATTAAATACATTACTATTTAATTTTTCAAATAAAAAAAAGCAAATGAAAATTTTATTTCTTCAGAACCTTACAAAATTGTCATCTTGCACCAGTACTGGGGCAAGATGGCTTTGGCCTTGGGGCAAGATGACGACACTGAGAAAGGTTGAACAGATTTTAGCTTTTGAATATGTAACATGTTTTAACAAATGATAACTGGGTTTTTACATCTTACAAAGTATCAAACTAAGCATAATACATTGTAACGTTATGTTGAAGTGTTTAGTTGTGCAGCTAAAATAGTCACAAACAAAAATGCCATTTTCATAATTGGAACTTTCCTCATGACACCAATCTTAGCATTTACAGCACTGGATCCATTCTTCTGTTGAAGGGTCACAATATTCCTCTTCACAAGCAGGACATTATGTAACACCATCCTTTGAAGTTGATACAACTAGACTGTTTGGCCTGGATTTTATAGACTTAGGCCTACAGGAACTTAGATTTCCTTTTAGAACTTCCTTTTTAGATTCACGGGCTCTTATTATCTGTTTTTTTTTAAAGTTCCCTGTTCTTCCTTCTGCATTTCCCTTTGTTCTAACATTTCTTTGATGGATGTGCTTGTAGCAATACTTGAGCTCACTTTTTTGCTTTTTTTTTTCTCACATTGTGTTGCTTTAGGCAATGGTTTGAATAAAATTAACACTGACAGTCTTCTTTAGAGCATCGTAATCAGCATTTGCCATATGTTCTGGCTCTTCTGGAGGATTTATATGTTGGTTTTCTACTTCCAGGGTCTGAGGACTAGCACTATTATTCTCAATTTTATCGCCAAAACATCATGGTCAGTATATTTTGAAGCAGAAAAGTCATGTTCGCTAAACACAAGAGGATTATGAGTCTCAATTCCACATTTTTTAAACCCTTTAACGTCATTTCCAACTGTAGCTGGCTGCTCTGAAGTAAGCGGTGCTCAAATATTCACCAATATTTTGTCTATGCTAGTTTGTCCTAGATAAGTTACCATAAAGTTGTTAGAGGATGGCAAAAATGTCTTTCTGTTCGCCCCTTTCGAACGACACATTCCTCAATCCGATGCACCCCTTAGCCCCAGAAGAGATAGAAGCGCAAGGTCGATCAGGCAAAAACACAGACAAACAAGTGTTACAGGATTTAATAGAATAGACAACATAGTTTAATAAATTCGAAACACGGGGTTAGATGAAGAGCTTGTCATCTTGCCTCAGACTGCCTATTTAAAAATATTATTTTCCATTTCCTTGAAGGAAGTCGATTAATTGATATTTATTCGTGGTAATATGTAGTATTTAAACTAAGTTACTCACAAATATGAAAGATAAATGATACATTTTGCCTGTATCTGTAGCAGAGCTTATTTACACATGCATACAAGTTATATCAGGGCAGCGGTAAACAATGAAAGCTACACAACTAACACGAAATTTTAGATTTAGGTTTCTCTATACTATTTTTTAGCGAACGACCAATAAGTGAACCAGTAGTGTTTGGTTGATCTTGCTACCTAGCAGAAAACGGAAAAATTATGACATTCGTCATCTTGTCCCACCCCTTCATCTTGCCCCGTTCTCCCCTATATCTAAAAAAACTACAAAAAATCTCTATATTTCCATTTCTTATAAAAAAATATCGCAAGTAATCGTAACAGATACGTCAGAAATTTCAGTTATGAAAACTCATTAAGGAGAATTTTCACTTAAAAAGGGCCAACATTTTCTTATCTTTTTTCTGAAGTTAATCAAAGAATACTCTGCTAAAGTTGTGAGTAACCACAGCGATTGAAAAAGTTTGTAGGATGTGGCCGATGTTATGCAAAACTCATATTCACTGAGTCATTTGACTCAGAAGGTACAAATGCAACTGTTGGTGTCGGTTTTACTATTAAGAAAAACAACATAAACATTTGTGCGTGGAGATCATAAAATGCAGGGCTTCCAACCGTAATTTTCTTCGTTATGGTTTTCGTTTCGATTAATCTAAAAAGTTTATCCGTTCAGTTCCAGTTTTCGTTCGACTCAAATAACTGGTTTTTGTTCAGTTCCGAATAAATTATTTTATTTTATGTATATTCTTATTTTAAATCAAACCTAGTGGCCGAGAGGTAAAGTATCGCACTTTCACATCACAGGTCCGGGGTTCTATCCTCAGGCTGGGCAAGGACGACTCAGCGTTTCATGCCTTCAGTGGGTCAATAAATATCGAAGCTTGTTTGGGGACTAAACACTAGGGGTTTCGCGTCAGACTGACCTCCAGATCGAAACATCTGGTCTCACACCTCACCACCCAAGGTCACGATTATTGGAAAGGACACATAGGCCTTGGGTTTCATGGGATGTTGCACCAATGAATTTAGTTTATTTTAAATAATCCATACTTCTGTCCCTAAAATTGAATAAAATTTGCCTTCTACAAGTAGTTTCACGTGAAACTGTAACAGAAAAGTATTAGTGAACATCAAAACAGGAAATCTAGAAGTAATGTACATATAATGATGACAAATATATGGTTGATGTCAATTTATAAAACAACGATAGGTTGGTTACAGTAACAAAAAGACTAAAGATATATAGGACCAAAATAAACTCATGACTTTTTTTCGGTTCAGTTCCGATTTTCATTCCAACTAAAATCACGTTTTTCCGGTTTTCGGTTTCCGGTTCAAAGCCCTGGCATAAAGATATATATTACTCAACCAGCAACAGGTATAGCTTTCGATTAGAATTCTATGGAAAGATCGAATCAAAGTGTTTGTGAATAATGATGGATAACTGCACCTTTTTTGTTCTGCACTGACGTTATCACAATGATAAATTAAGTCATCTTCTTAAATTTAAATTAAGTGACTTTTGTGTTGACTACTCATCAAAATGTACACTAAAGAACCAAAAAAATATAAACATCTAAGCAATAACTAGTTGCGCCCCCTTGGTTTGCCAAATAGCAACATAATGTCTTGGCATGAATGTTACAAATTCTTGGTAAATGAAAGTGGACAGGTTGTACCAAATATCTTAATGATGGTGACGCAAAGTCGAAATATTCCGATATTTAGATGTTTGATCTCTGAGCTATGAAAGTGTAAAATTGTTCTATATAATTAAAATACGATAAGTTAGGTGGCTAGGACATTAACTGAAACCCATCATTATGGTCCTTGAAACACTCTAACATTATTCGAGCCTTGTGATAAGGGACATTGTCCAGCTGAAAAATTACATTCCCAAATGAGAAAACAGACACCACGTAAGGGTCCTAGTGCTGCCCATAAGAATGTCTCCAAAGTATAATACATCTACCATCAACCAATGTAGGACCCGCTGTACATGGAGTAGAAACTGTTTCCCTGGAAAACGGCACTCCCTAACATGACCCTCCCCCCTTGTGATAAATGAAAATCATAATCCATCCAACTGATCCAACCATTCAATGATGTACCCGGGCCAACTGTCAGCGTAGCTGACAATGATGCTTGATCAACAGAGTCACACTAGTGGGAGTTTGCTGCTCAGTCTCATACTCAACAGTATTCACTGATCTGTGTTTTCACCTGCATTGTGATTGGTTGCTGGTTGATCCACTGTCCAGTCCCGAGTTTTCCATACCAAGTGGGACTCTCTCCGATGTCCTTTTTCTTTGATGGTGGATGAGTGTCCAAGGCTTGGCGTCTACTGCTGGTTTTTCCTTGTTTTATCCACTTTGCACAAATACTAAAAACGGCAGATAACAAACAACATAACAGCCTTGTTGTTTTGTAGTTACTCCTTCCGAAGTCTCCATGGCGTTACAACGTTTCCTCTTTCGAATTCGATTAAAGTATCCGACTACGTTCGTAACCGTGATTTTAAAAAAAGCGCATAAATGGATAATTTTCGTGATATGTAGTGTCATTTAGATTAGAATACATGCACAAAATTGTTTTAAGGACATTTTGACAAAAAAAAGTTATTTAAATACCATATTTTGGCAAAAAATTAACTTAGAATAATCTTTTTTTCAAAATGTTCTCCTTTTGTGAACAATGCTTCTATTATAATAATATTTTGCCTGTATACAGGTCAGACCTCTCTACAAAGGCTCAACTAGAAGTTTTGAAAAATTCTCATTATTTTCAGAGTTACCACCCATTGAAATAATTATTGGTGTTTTTTTCTTAAAATTGCTTTTCTCTGTTGTCGTAAAATATGGATAAACCCACTTCTAAGTTATATATTTCAAAAATTCTAGTTGAGCCTCTGTAGAGAGTTCTGAGCTATATACAGGCAAAATATTATTATAATAGAAGCATTTTTCACAAACAGAGAACATTTTGAAAAAAGATTATTCTAAGTTAAGTGTTTGCCAAAATCATGTATTTAAATATTTCTTTTTTGTTAAAATGTCCTTAAAACAGTTATATACATGTATTCTAATCTAAGTGACACTAAATATCATGAAAAGTATCCATTTATGCGCTGTTTTAAAATCACGGTTCCGCGCGAACGTATATATAGTCGGATACCTTAAATCAATAGATTTTCCCATCACTCACCAACATAAGGGCAAGAATAACTACAACTTCTCCAGAAGCAGTTAAATATTATTCCTACTTTTGTACCCTCCATTTCATCCAGAGGAGTTCACTGAAAATTGTGATGATGTACATAATGTTTTTACTCGACCGTCTTTATTTATATCAAACACAACACATTTTAGTGAAAAATCCATAACTTCTATAAAATTAATCTCAGGTTTACCATTTTTCATACAAATTTAATTCATTCCCTATGATTTAAAATTTCAAATAATGTTTTTTTATTATTTAAATTTATTACAAAACTTACAATTAGAGAAATTGTTTCTTAAATGAATTAACAATAGAGAGAGAAAAATGTGTTTTATAGTTCCATGGTTTTCGGATAAAATGTAAATTACAAAAAAACTATTAAATATAAAAAACTATTAAATATAAAATAGTAAAATAGTTTATTTAGTAATATATATTATTCTTCTTTGCAGAATTATTTAGCAAAATAGAACAAAATCGAATGAAATATGTAATGACATTCTGATCGGAATTTCAAAAAATATGACAAATTCATTCATTTTAAAATGAATTAATTTGATATCAATGTAATGCTTTCTCTATATTTCTTGGTCTTAGAATTTTATACTGTTAATAGCATTAAGGACTTAATTGCATTTGTTATGTACAAAAAAGTTCAATAAAATGAAGCGCTTCATAAGCTTACTTGGGATAATTATTTATTAATACTTTAAATATAAATTATGTTTTAAACGTAAATATATGTTTGAATATAAAATAAGCTAACAGTTAATGAAAGAAGTAAGTTAATAAATTTGAATAAATGAACGTCATTATAAAACATTTCAAAAGAATTCGATCTATTGTTGTCAAAAATAAAGATTTCAAATGCAATTTTCACAATAATTCAAACTAGCAGCAAGTGAATATTATAAAGTACATAATTATATTATTGAAAATTTACAATGTCAAACACTAATTTAGAATAATTGAAATCAAGAGATAATTTTGTAGACGCACACGATATAATCTTTCAATTAGAATAACTAGGATTTAATAAAGGGAAAAGCAATGTATATTTATGAAGTACCTTATTATCTAAAATAGCAATTTCGCAACATATCTCTTTCCTTACCAAAAAATAATCCCTCATTTAGTTGGATTTAATAAAGTTGTAAAATAAGTCTCATTAGAAATACAATCTGTTCATACCAAGATATTTCATTTCTTCTTTTGCAGACGATTTTCTATCAAGCAGTCTAATTCAACATTAAATTCAAGGAAGTAAGTAAACAAGACTTAATAAAGTTTTTAACCTGTAAAATTATTCATATATTGTTACACATTATTCTTGTAGATACAATTAAAATACCGGAAATATGTAAACTATAAATAAATGTCGCATTTCTATAAATGCTGTATTAGTGTAAATAACATGCTCAAAATCAAGTCATAACTTTATATTAATAGTTTGTTTTTATAGTTAAAATCTATATATGTAATATGAGTTTAAGGATATATTTTGCAAACATAATTTTATAAACCTAAAATATTTTTTAATCTTACCCAATATAATCCATTTCAGTTATAGACTTTTATTTACTTCATATTCTTCCAATTAAGGTTTTATTGAATCTCTTTCTAAAAGCAAGTAATATTCGTTTTAGTTAAATCCAAGTTGAAATTAATGATGTTTATAATAAAATATGTTGCAATTTGTTGAATTACATTACAAATTGTAAAACTATTTTTGATTCTTCGAATCATGTATTTATTGATTAAACTAATTGCATTCGAGATATTTATTCAAGAGGTGATATATCTGGAAATTTCTTAACTCAAATTTATAGAAACAATTTAAAACCATAAAAATCCATAACTTAAGTTAGTAATGTTATTACGTTATATATAAATGATTTGTGTGTTTCAAACCTTTTGTGAAAATATTTTGTTAAGGTCAAGCTGATTAGCCTGACGTCGTAACAAACCCTATCAATATTATCTAAAAATATATTTTGAATTTAAAAAAAAAATGTTTTCAGTCATAATTAATTGAAGGCAGTGTTTTGATATAGAATATAATTTGGAAATTGACATATTAGAAAATTGGAGTTCTACAGGCATTATAGGTTTTTGTTTAATGACTTGACAAACTTTAAATGCGTTTTTCTCAGATTGAAGATGTAGGTGTTTTCTAATTCCCGAGGGATTTTTTTTTCTGTTCAAGATAAAGTCTTGGAATTTTTTTTAGATACTTCCAAACGTATGTTCTATAAAAAATAGTATGGATTTAGGTCTGAGATCTTTAGATACTTTTTTTTAAAAAATACTAAAGTTAATATTTTAAGAATTTTCGTGTTTTCCCCAGAATTACCTAAAAAAATAATTATTAAACATTGACTAGCCAACTGATTTTTATATATAATCCATGCTAAATTTTGTTTTACAATAATCTAAAAAATCTAAATCACTTGAAATGACTAAAAAAGTTTAAAAATTGAGAATTTATAAAAATTTGAAAAAACTTCAAATACCTTCTTTTTTTTAAAAAAAATTGTAAAACAATGGCTGGTCAAACTGACTTTTTGCTTTCAAAATAAACTTAATAATGTAATATGAATATGAAAGATTAATTATTTTTGCTATTGATTTCTCAAAAAAAAAACAGTTTTGGAAAGGGTACTGTGTAGTCTTAACTGTTTAATTATTAAAGTTGAAGTTACATAAGTATAATATAAGTATTTACAAGTATATTTCTCAGTAAAAATAGAATTCCAGTATTTATGAACATATTCCAGTGAAAATATATCATTATTTTAACTTAAAACCAGCAACTTTTTTAAAATTTTCATTCCTATAAATTCAGTATTTTTACAATCAAAAGAAAATCTAAAATACATCAGTTCAAAAGGTAGTAATTTTAACTTCCAATGTTTATACGTTGCCTTTTTTTCGTAAAATAACATTCCAGACTAAATGTATGTATGTGCCCGCTTTGCTTTTTCTAACGTCTGTGGCACTGTCTGCTTACCTCCGAATATGGGCAAAACAATGTCTGATATGTTAAGAATCCGTTGAAAACGCAACAGACGTTTCAACAAAGAAATTGTTGAAAAGATTATTCTCATCCTATGTACAAAAACAATGAAACATTTTCTTTGAAAGGGCAGTTTAACACATATCATCACCTTAGGTAAAAAATTCAGTTAACTATTAGCATTTTAAAAGATGTTTCAAGTAAATAGTTCTCTCTTATCTCATTTGAATAAATAATTTTCTTTTTCATATACTAAAGTAATACAACTTAAATATTTTAAAAAGTGCATTAGAAATTAGAAGATAAAAGAGATTAAATGAAAGTATCCAAAAGAAAGGAAATCTATCTATTTATTGGATTATTCGAAGTTATGCATGTAAAAATAATTTATTTCAAACTTGTAAATTTTTTTAATTAGTTGAAGATATTAATAATTCTGTACCTTTTTTTTATTAGATTTATAAGTACTTTTTAGCAGTCATGTCACTTCTATATGTGAATTTGTTTGATATATCATGCTTTTTCACTCTAGTTGTAAATATCAATTAGGAAATCTTCACTTTTATCTGTAATTATTTTTATACAATTCATGCTTTGTGAAAATCCCTTCAATTGATTAGATATAAATATATCGTTATTGAGTTTGTGTATGTTAAAATGGCATTTAGTGAATAAACCTCTTAGACAATATTTAATATATATATATATATGTTACGTAGATCCGAGGGTTCGGGAATTTTATGCAAAACAATCACAAAGAAAATAAACAGTTCTTTAACAGCGATGCAAATTTATTATCAAAAATCCTATCCTTTAAATACAGGATTCAGCAACGATATTCACAGAGTAAATATCCAAAGGTCTTCACACCTTTAACAACAATCAAACACAATTACAGTGTTTAAAAATACACGTAAGTAAAAGATTATTCACATGCACAGCCAAAGCTAATCCTAGTCAAAACAATCCTCACTACTCGCTGGTTTAATCAGACTCACTCGCCGTACCGGCGAGCATCTTTATAGGCGTGACAGAAACTTCCAAATATAACGAAGCTCGTGTCGTTAGACGTGACACTGGTGGAGAGAGATCTACTACTTTCTAGAAGATTCCAGGGTTTCGAACTCGCCAACATGTGGTTACCAATGACGCCAAAATGGTCGCCAAAGTCGCCAACTTGGTCACCAAAAATGATGCCAACTTGGCTCTACCGCCAGATTTTGCCAAAATTCTCATTGGATCGCATTATAACGTAGAGGCGGCATTGCTTGTAGATGGTACAATTTTACAACATGCAATAAACATAGCATAGAGTAATATAAATGCATTAAACACTCACAAATACAAGTTATTTACACTATTTACACAAAATTCGTAACAATATATATATGAAATACATCGCTGAGAATGTATTCATTTTGGTTAAATGTGATAAAGTATTCGAAGCACTCTGACAAAGCTTCTTAACCCGGCATCACTGACGCAAAAAACCGCCTGAAAGCTCTCGCGTAGGGTATCTCATACCCAAAGGTGTTTACACTCTGTTTTCACCGTAAAATGTGTATACTGCAAGTTAAAAAGGAAGAAAAGTAGGAAAAATCTCGTCGTGAGTAAAAGCAATGTTTTCACTGGATCTATTTTTTTTTAATCTGTATCTTTTTAAAACTTAACAAATTGAAATAAACTTCTCTATTCTTTAAATTCAAAAATTTTGGAATTTCTTTTTACTTTATTTATATATTATTATTTTTTCTTATTGTTCCAGCAATAGTTTTTTTCAAAAGTTCATCTGAGAAAATTGATAATATATTATTTACCAGTTGTGTCTATTAAAATTACGTTCTTCCCAAATGTTTTTGTGTCTCTACATATAAAACATTTATTTTCAATAGTGTGTCCCCCATCTAAATCTGGATCAATTTCAGTGGAGGACTCATACTTGCTCTTTTACACTCTTCATCATTTGATTCTTCATTATAAAAGCAAGGAGAGTTTATTCTCCCGAAAATACTATTATACTATATCTATTAAATAATGTATCTATCAAATTACTTAAAATATCACACTTTTTCATCATAACTGCTGAAATATTCAGTTGCATAAGAAAGATTTTAATGCGTGCTGATGCATTAAGAACTGTAACGATGATTCACGCGCAGGGTATGACATAAATGAAGAGGCGGTATACAAAAATATACATTTAGAATTCGCCTACAAGCTAAGACTTTTCAAAGGATATGACCTTAAATTCAGGTACACGATAAACTATCCATTTTTCAAGAAGAAGAGTTTAGAAGGAGCGTTGAAAAAAATTAGACGGTGGGTATGACATAACCTGCGCGAAAAGTGCCAGGATAATAATTCCCTCATCATCGTTCATTTCGATTTAACAACAGGATAGTCATTTGGACCGTACGCTTTGCTAAGAAAACACAAGCACAAAAGAAGGAATCGTTCAATTTTTATATTTAAATTTGGAAGGAATGAAAGGGAGAAATGTAATATAAAAATACAATCGTGTGTTCAAGGTGTAACGTCTTCGATTGGGGTGAACCCCGCCCTGTCAATTCTTCTGAAGTCACTATATCTATTCATCCCAAACAGTTGTTGGATGACAAGTGCAAATAATACATGGGGTCATTGTTGTTTGTTGTTTGACCTCGGACAGCGCAGACATCTGGTCTGGAATTTACAATGTGAAGAATGCCGGTGACAATAGGCATTCCTGTATGAAAATTCTTGAATAGGCGGGCCTGTATGCACGTCGGTGCATAGGGAGTGGGGCTGTGAGGCCCAGGTGTGAATGAATAGATGAGAATTATGGCCCCCTTGGATTCCAGACGGACGGAGAATGTGTTTGTGTTTGCCGCGCAAATGGGAGACGAAAGTGGCCCGGGGACGAGGGCAGACCTTTTTCTTTTTTGACCTGCCAATGAGGAAAACGAGGGGCGTGTGGTGGATCCGCCCTTGGTGTTTAAAAGGGGTGAATTTTGAGAAGAAGAGAAAAAACGGACGGACGGACGAGAAGGACACTGGAGAAAGACTTGAACGAACGGAGAGGGAAGAAGCTTGGGGATAGAGCCCTGGAGTGAGACGGACGGAGCCCGGAATGGAAACAGAGAACCATGGAGAAAACTAGAGAGGAGCCCGGTAAAGCAAGGGATTGTCGAGTGCCTTGCGGAATAAGGATTGACCTCGAGTGAAAAAGACTGTCCGTCCGGCATTGGCCTGTTTAATGTACATTTTAATAACTTTTGAAGCTATTAAATGCTATTTAAATTTTAAAATGAGGCTGTAACAAACTTTCTTGTGTACTAATGACTGACAACGTTACAAAGGAAAGAAAATATATAAGTTATATATAGAAATTACATCATTATTTTAGGCAATATTTTAAACCGGTTAGTAAGGCACATGTAGGCTATTATGCTAATTATATTTTTTTACTAGTAATTCATTAAACGTATCAATAATTGACGGTCTAATTTTAAACTTATAAAGATATCAAATAATTGTTATCATTTACGGAAGGATAAAACAAGGCAGGTTTTGAAATAGGGTATTCGGAATACTGAACTAATATTACAAATAAAGATCAGTACGTAACAGTATGTGCTCAAAATCTGTTTACTTTGAAAATAATGAAACTCGCTGACTTACGCAAAATAAATTTTTTAAACACAGGAATAATGATATTTTAAAACGAATCCATTGATAAAATGCTCTTTTATTTGCCCTCTTAATTCTTATCTTAATATTCTCTGAAAGGAAAAGGCACTGACAAAATTTAAGAATATTTTTAAATATACATTGTATAAACATCTAAAAATTATACAATTTGTAAAAATAACAGCTTATAGTTTAGGGGTATAAGTTACGATTTCACAGAAATATTAATCAGGCATAGTAGTTTTGGACATTCTAAAAGGCATGTAAAACGTGTTAACGCTGTTAATAAATAGTCTAGGCGTAACGAAAAAAAGGGGGGGGATCAACTATTATAAGAAAATTTAATACATTTTTGATAATAGTATTATATACATATATCAAAATGTATTCCAGTACGAAATGCGAATTATTAATATCATTATTAATAACGAATATTTAATACCGAAATTAGCATATTCAAACATTAATTCCGTAATTATTGCCTATATATCGTCGGCCTGGTTATCAGAATGCGTAACTCCTTCTGAAGTGTTAATTTGATATAGGAGTGCTACGCGCAAAGTTCTTGTGGTTGTTCGCCAAGATAGGCGATAACATTACAATATGGGTTACCTTGATATTTTTATCGTGTGGTAAAGTAGTTACTATGGGGATAAAGTATATTTGAGCTAATTTTTATTGGTTTTTTTCCCGCGGCAACCCTATTAATTTCAGACGATTTTAATTCAAATGTTCGATTAATTCGGATTCGAAATTCGACATTTTTTCTCCGAGCACTGCTTGGCACGATTACGGAATCGCGCCAAACAACGCTTGGCGCGTAGCACTCCTATATAAAATTTAGTTCATTTGTGAAGTAAAGCATTCTGATAACTAGCCTGACGATATGCTAATGTAATCGCCAATAATAATTCGCATTTTGCTTGCTAGCACTGGTTGTACGCTTCAATCAGAAGGATGATGAATATGTGAATTAAATTAATTTGAAACACCAGTTTATTTAATTATGACTTGTGAAACAAGCATGCAGAAACAATGTCGTCAACTATTTCATGCCCTCAGAAACTGTGATGGATGAAACAAAAGGTTTATTGACAGAGAGTCACCAACTAAGCTTGGAACAATTTAGTTGATGTTAAGTCTTTTCAAACAATATTTATAAACACAAGTCTCTAAGGTCTTAAGTTAAATTTTACTGTACACTTAATTGTTATCTTCTTGTACATTTTAAATATAAAAACAATAGTCCTTATATAATATTCGTTAAAGAAATATGAACTGAGCTAAATTTTTGTAATTTATTAATTTCATGACCATAAATTATTTTAAAAGAATTTGAAAAATGTACAATAATTTCCAAAATTAAATTGCATTCTATTCTAAAGAATATTTAAATCCGTATTTTGATAAAATATTATCCCATTAAAGTATTTTATTTCGAATAAATGAATCATTTATCTTTTCATGAATAATGCATAAAATATGAACTGTAGCAATTATTGTCACGGAGCTCTCGCGAATACAACAGGTTGAAGACCACGACCTTCAAGAGAAAAGCGCCGCAAAGAGGATCATAAATCAAAAGCCTTTAAAGAGAAGACAGAAAGTACCCATCCCGCAGTTTTCGACTAAATGGAACAAATGGCATTTCATCAGCGACCATTCCTCTAAATTATATTCAAGAAGTATTTCAGAAAACTCATCTTTCAAATACTTTCCCTTGAAGTTTCGAGAATTTTGAAGTGTTGAAACATTTGGGATGGAAATAAATATCTATTTTCTGTACCTATTTCCTTAAAGGATATTGATGTCGGTCGATATTATCTTTCGGCACTTTACTGCCTAAAATGCCTCTTCAAAAGTATTGGCTTAAGTTTTTTTTTTTTTAAAAAAGAGAGAATAAAAAATAGATGGATGCTAGTTTTCTTTTTAATCACAACACTTGCTTATAATTCAAATAAAAATGATTCTATTATATTTTTTACTACATGTATCATTTGTAACTAATTTTTAATATTTTTCCGGTATCATTTGATAGTTTCTGATATAAATACAGTTAAAAAAATAATTATTAGTAAATTTTAGTAGTCACGCCAAGTTATAAATCTCGTATTTTTCTAACGCATAGTAAAAAAAAAGCACCTCCCACCTGCATTTATATTATTATAATTAAGCTTTGAATTTAATGAGTATTCAATTAATTATAATAGTTAATAATTCATTTTAAGCAATGGACTAAATTCATGTGACGTCACAATCACATGATTCCCGTGAGCTCTTGCGCACGTGCATACGGCGTCATTTGTTTACGACTCTTTTGCTCTTAAACTCGTATAGTTAATTCTTCTTTTACGTTCAGAAATAACATACTGTGCTGCATATGGATTTTTTTTGAAAAAAGGTACTTTTTAGCTTTAAAAACAAAGTGACTTATTCCAATTTAAAAAACAAAAACAACTCAATTACTGAAATTATTTATTAGGTCTGCGGCTTAAATATATTGAGTTACTTTTATAACCTGAAAAGTTTGTGGAATGTCCAATGCAACAATCTTGTGATTTTTTGTTTTAAATTAACATATTTTTAAATAGTATTATTCATCATTTAAATTGTTTAAAAATATTTGTTTAGTCTACATCAAATACATTTTTAGTTTTATTGTGAATAGAGATATTTTATGCGACTATTCATTTATATATAGTATATATTGTATTTTTTTCAATCTAATTTGCAATTCATTGTGCTGTAAAAATAAAATTCGTTTTCATCAAAGCATAAGTATTTATTAATCAAAAACTTTCATATTGACTCTCTAATATGAGATAAACAAGGTTTAAACAAGTAAACCTTTTTACACGTATTTCGGAACCATCTATTTATAGATAAATCACGTGTAATTCAATAAGAAGAAAAATATATTTAAAATTGAGGATAATTAAATAGCATTTCTGAAAATTATTACGCCTTTTCTGATGATACATTCCCTCTCTCTTAATATTGTACAATTTTAAAAAATTAGATCTACATGTTATAGGCACTTTATATGAAGAAAAAAATTATTGAATGTGTTATTAAAAATTGTAATGTACATTTTTCATTTATTGTCCTATGTTGGCGCATCATATGTATGCGTTCCACATTTTATTTTATTTACTGAAACGTACACGAACCGATTAATTGGTTCTTGATTTCATATTACATGGCTTAAATTAATGGGGAACATAACATTTTAACATCCCATTCTTAATGTTATCTGATGTGTAGAGTTCAGAATTTGAAACCTGTTATTATATGCCTCATTTTGCGAATCAGTCAAGTCTGCAGATTGTTGCAATTCAGAGATCTACACTAACAATGTTTACGATAAAATTTATATTTTGTAAAGAAATGTCAAGTTTTCATGTGAAATAATGCATTTTAATTTTTGATCAGGCTGGGGCCCCAGTGCATAACACATCCGCTGCTCTCCCCCAGAAGGCCGGCCCTTATATATGTACTTTATATATAATTCAATAACTTGTAATAATGGATAATCACATTAAATTTAAGAATTCCTATAAATTATACATTAATATAAGTAATTTTTAAACTTAATTGTGAAACAGTAATTTCTTTTATTATCTTAAGTCATTTCTAAAAAAATTTCGAGAAACACTTTTAAAGGATAATTAGTAAGTAAATCAGACAGTCAAAGATGGAGAATGTTATTTTATTAGAATAATTTCAAACATCTTCAAATGCTTTATAATATTGTAAAGTATTTATATGCAACATATTGTAGAAATGAAATTCATTTTCATCAAATAACTGATCAAGCAATTAAATAAAATATTCATTTTAACTTTAAGCGTAGGTAGGCAAACTTGATGTAAATATAATATAGTGTATAGAAAAATTTTACTTTTTATCTCTAAATAACACTTCGATTTCCAGTGGCACTGGAAAACTTCGCACTATAATATAATATTTCGTGCAAGTTGAAGTTTTTAAAAGAAGCGGTTTCGAACCTATACTGTGAGCCATTCTTGTGAAAAAATATGAAATAAAGAACAACAAAATTAATTAAAAACTAAAATAATTAAGAGCTGTATCTAAGTGCATCAAGAACTATAAATAAATATCCCAACTAGCACTAACGAAGCAGACGAATACCTAATTAAATAAATAATTTAGAATAAAACAAAAATTTACAAAAGAGTTGTTAAAAATATTTCCTAACAAATATATATACTAAAGTAATGCAAAAAATACAATGATATCATACATTTTTAATTAGATAAAATTAAGACACAAGAATGTCATCAACAAATATATAGGAAAACCCATGTTATGAATAAACACGTGGGGATATTGCAGCCGGAATCACGTGATTACCCGATTGGCGCCTACTCCATTCAAACATAAAGAGCAATACTCCATTGCAAACATAATATATAAGTGCTCAAGTGATCATGGTAGTCACTTTGTGGCCAGAATTTGTTTGTCAAAAAACTGGTTTGTTTAGATACCAACAAACAATGAAACAGTTGGTTGACAATACTTAAAAGAATTTTAGAGATAAAACCAGACATTTCAAAATAATTCATTTATATTAAAGAATAACCAACTGTATTTCGACAAATGGAGAAGTTGATATTCTGACTGCAAATATAGCAGGCTTGAAGCCAGATGCATCAGAAAAACCAATGCAAACGAAATTGATGCTAATTCCCAAAAGAGTGTTTGTCATCATTCTTTTAGAATTGAATTAATAAAACTCATATTTTGCAATGAATATGAACTTTTTTCTGATTCAAGGCATTAGAGAAGCAGTCAATGTTAGTTATATTCGAGTACTACGTTTTGGAAGAATGTATGGTGCTGCTGAAATTATTTTTGTCCTCTTTCACGTATAAATACTATGATTCAACTAACTAAATAATTACTTCAAGAAAGGGTGTCAAACTCCTAGGTTAACTTGGGTCAAACAAACAAGGTTTACCTTAAGGTGGGCTGCAAAAAAATTCAGTATTCATACAAATGTACGTTTATTTGGAAAAATACATCAAAACAAACATAAATTCAAGAGCAAGGAAATTTAAGGTTTACGTTCTGACGCTTAACATCTCTTCTCTGCTACTGTCTTTCCTAATTCGAGAGAAATTTTGATATTTTATTATATATTATTGTGTGCCGATGCACTGATCGAGTCGCAAGAATGTTCGCTGTAGGCCACGTGCGGCTCGCGGGTCGCGAGTTTGACACTCCTGCTTCTGTAAGAGGAAGACCAATCACTACGCAACTCTCCGTAATCTGAAGATAATGGAAACATTGTAAGAAAAGAAAATTATAACCGTTAGACAAAAAGATAGAAAAAAGCAATCCACTTAAAGACAATAAGCCTTATACTGTTCAACTAGCAAGGTTTGTACCCAAAGCAAAGTAGTAAAACAATAAATTATATTTTTTATAAGAAAACAAAAAACACGTTTTTATAGTGAATCGAACTAAAAGTTAAAAAAAAATTTTTAATTTTAAAAAAGTGATTAACGAAAAAATTTAAAGTCATTGTGTTAAAAGTTTGGGTGTGTTTTGTACTACATTTTACACTATCTCAGGATTTCAGAATAGAACTAGTAAGAAATTATAACGATTAACATAGAGCACCCGTCACTTTTACCACAATGACATTAATTTTCTTGTTAATCACTTTATTCTTATATTAAGAATTTTTTTTTTACTTTTTAGTTCGAATTATCATAAAAGCGTGTTTTTAAGCTTTTTGATTAAACTATAATTTTTCACTTTTTAGTACGATTTACAATGAAATCCTGTTTTGGTCTAACTAATAAAAATGTGTTAAGAAGAAATATAACATGTCAATCGTAATATCATCTTTTAAGCGTATTGTTTTATGTTAATTCGTATCATCACTTCTAAACATATCAGTTTATCAAAAAAAAAAAAAAAAGCAGTTAGAACATAAATTATTTTTATTCACTTGCACTAGTCTTTTTTCCCTTTTCTCACATAAAGAACACTTTTTTCTTTTGGTTTTATTTGAAAAAAATAACAAGCGTTTTTATGTTTAGGGTTGTTCCTTTTTAAGAAGTAGGGTCTTTTAGTTGCTATATCTGGAATAAGTCACCAGATTTGGAAATGGAATATGGAATTAGTTGCCAAATCTGGAAACAATATAATGAATTAGTCGCCAAATCCCCTAAATCCTTAAAATCGTTATGTTTGACATCCTGATCAGACAAAGGAACGAAATTTTTAAATTTTTGTAGTCATTGGTCCTTTAATTGTGAAAATTTCAATTCTGACCTTTTAAAGTGGGGAAAAAGTCGAGCAAAAAATTCCTTAAAACAAAAGGAAACTTATAAAAACTTTTAAAAATTGCAGCATTCAACCAACCAAAAAAAACGATTTACCAAAAAAAATTTTTTCCCTCTAGAATTTTTAAAAAAATTTGGGGTTTTCCTTAAAAAATATTGTATCAGAACACCTCTCCCCCGAAGAAGAGTACGTAAATGTAAATGAATCCCCATGTATAGTTTAGACTTTCAAGTTAAAAGATAGGACAGTTTTTGCTAGAGGTACAGAGATTAATCAAATTGATAGTGTAACGCAGATATTTTATTTTTGTAATAATTTAAGGGGACGATTTGTCACTAGTGATTAAAAAAAGATTAATATAAGCAAGGGTGTATTCGAACCCAAAAGTTTTCTGGTATTTAAAGTCTTGCGTACTTTGTTAATTGTCTATCTTATAGTTTTAATTTGCATCCAAATATTGATTGATTGAATTTGTGCTGTTCACTATCTTACAAATAAATTAACGATTATGAACATGGCTAGTCTTCCTTCCCTTTCCCCAAACCCTTTGGAGGGGTCCGGATCCTTAAATGTTTAAGGGATCCCATACTTGGAACCGTGATTTTTAAAACGCATAAATGAAAAACAATTTTTTAAA